>JALIZH010028208.1:27500-32500 GCA_030522465.1 Rhipicephalus appendiculatus | reverse complement strand
CGAAGTGAATGACATGAGTGTTTAGATCCGTACAGTCTTAACTTCATCTCAGCGTTTTTTTTTAGTGTTATTAATCTCAACATTTTTGCGAGTGATGTCAACACAAAGGCAGGAGGCGAAAAAAAGTCAGCCTTAAACTTCTACGCCTGCTGTGGCAGTGGTGAAACTATTGTACTCGCATTTGCACTCACAGCGATCCAAGCTCTTCAAAACAACTCGGCTTTGAAGTGCTCATATTTAGAACATTCCAATTATTTTACTATAATAACAGGAGCTGCACGTGGTCGAGATGCAGCCTATTTGCATCGTTATATTCCCGTAAAATTAACTGTCAATGACTTTGTTAGCAGAAGCTACGCATGTCCTAGCTGATGAAAATATTTGTTGTGTCTACTACCAGTAGGCATCAAATGCGACAGACAAGCTACTCAGTAATATTCCAAAACAACAAGGTGCCTTATCGATATATATGTAACCTAGTACGCATGAGATGAGAGTACGCTATGTAACTGCGATCTGTATCCTGGCAAGTATAGATGTTTGCGCATATGACGCTTCTGAGATAAGCTTGGCTGTATTACAAGAAGGGGGGAATTGATGAAGTCTAAAGGCCCGTTCACATCTGCGACTAGCACCGGGCGCGCGACCATTAGCGACAGGCGACAAAAAAGCGGCTCAAGGCGACCGGTGTTCACACCTGCGTGCGACTTATACCCGTAGCCACACAGCATTCACGTTTGCTCGCATATGGCTCGTATTGTCATTCCCCCCGTAAAATAGTGTTGCTGCGCATGTGATTGGTCCAGATGTTCGCGAATGCAGTCGCGCAGCTGAGAAATCGAGCAGCGAGCGAATGAGGCAAAGTAGTCACTTTGCGACCAGTCGCTTAACGGCTAACTTGGTCGCGTGACCGGCGCTAGTCGCAGGTGTGGACGAGCCTTAAGAGTTGCATCGCTCATGCGCCTTATCTGCAGAGCCGTTAAGCGTCGCCAAACTCGGAGGAGATTTTCGAACGTTAAATCCGACACACTATTCAGCCAAGGCTTTCAACGGCTTTCCCAGCTACCGTGTGTTCAGCGTGGACGGCACTGAGATCCGCATAAATGTTGACCGCGCACGGAGGCAGGGCCTTGAAACGTGAACAGATGTTGCTCGTTGTGATCTAATCGTGCAAGAACTCTCTCGACGCAAAGCCTCGCGTTAAGTGTGCGAACCATCCCGCGCCGGCCAAACCTGTTTCCTCTATATGTATTATAGTTAAGCTGGGGTGGTGCGAACGAGCTAATTCCCATCGCGCAACTTGAAGAATGCCTGCGCACTTTGCACGTATGCTTAACACCTATATACATACGGGCGCGCGCTCTGTATTCCTGCCGTTGCATTGAAGCTTTATCTTCGCCTAACTCCCCGTGTAGTTCAGCGCAAACTTGCAGGCGACTGCGTAATTAAAACATCATCCAAGAACTCCTTACTTCTCGCCGTGTCGTGAAAAGTTTATCCAACTGTATGCACACAGACACCCAGAGACGTGTTCTTTCCGCATGCGTAACAAACACTCTTATCCCACTTTATAGGCATATAATGAAGAAAAAAGAAAAGAACGAGAAAGAAACTTAATCCGTAGTTCGTGAGTATTCAGGCCTAGAAGTATTGTAACTAGATCTGCTCAATTTTATAAATAAATGAGACGAATATACAAGACAGGGCCATATTCTGTAGCCTCGAATGATAATCGCGTCTCAACAAGATCTTAGCGACTGAGATCCATGAGAATTCTTGAGCTATGTGGAAGATATGAAGGCGTCCCTGTATAAAAACCTAAGCTGCCCTAACGACGAGGTTAAGGCTTACGCGACCTGCACCAAAGTTTCAAGCGGGACGCGAGAAACAATGTGTTATGGCGTAGCATAGGTGGATGGATACTATATGAGCGTTCGCTTTATAACAGGGCGGCGACATCCCACAAACGAGTTTCTCTTACCGAAAAGTGGAAAACTCGCGGCAGAATACATGACGGACGCCTCTGAAATGAGGAAAGTAACACTGCCTCAGGCCATCGAGTTACCCCTGTAAAGACGACGACGCACGCACGCACACGCACACGCACGCACGCACGCACGAACGCACGAACGCACACACACACACACACACACACACACACACACACACACACACACACACACACACACACACACACACACACACACACACACACACACACGCACACGCACACGCACGCACACACACACACACACACACACACACACACACACACACACACACACACACAAACACACACACACACACACACACACACACACACACACACACACACACACACACACACACACACACACACACACACACACACACACACGCACGCACGCGCTCTTCTTTTATTTTGGCCTAATGCCTTGTCTACTTCGATGAAATCGATCTTACCGTAGAAAAAAAAAATCACAGTCCAGTTCTCTGCCCCTTAAGGCAGAACGTCCTTTATTTTCGCCTACTATTTATTTTCGCCCTTTCACTCTTCGATACTTGGGAAAACGCACACTATAGGCACATGCTTGGCGTTGAGCTTCGTGCATCGCGCACCATCCGAAAGTGCCGACGTCAGCAAATGTATCTCGGAGGCCACAGCGAGAAGTACAGATGCAAACGAAGACCACGTGACGGACACATACGAGAAGGCGCTGTTCTGAACACGCCGTTCATTATTTAGGCGAAAGCCTTAGATGGATGGAAGAACATTTATTAATGATGCCTCATGAAAAACGAAAAGTGACCGTTAGCATCGGCGTCAACACGAGTGATACTAAAAGCATTATCACGTGACGACGTCACTCTACGACGTATTCATGGCATCGTAGATCGCCAAAATTTGTGACGTCACATGATCACGTGACATCGTCGCTTGGTGAAAGATGGGCCGATCCCGGAGGTGCTGCAAAGTCGCGTAAGAGTTAGAAAGCTTTCTGGAAGGGGATTAAGGGGGGGCGGGGTGATCAATACAATTAACTGCGAATAAAAAAAATTAAATGGATTTCTCCTTCCAGTCGCAATATCCAAATGCATAAAATACCGTGTGACTTTTACATTAAGCGATTTCACAGCCGGTCTTCGGCGAATCGCTGAAGTTAGCTGATATCTCTGTGAACTTTCTACTTTTTTTCTGGGTACTACTTGCTCAGTAAGTTAGCCTAAGTACAAAATCTACTTCTCACGTCTCCCTAATGGCCTGACTGAAAACCTTCCGAGAAAACCCACTCTGAGCCGATTTGTCTCTCTAGCGAAAATTCATCACGATGTCGGATGAGGAAAGGCGAACCGCGTAAAAGAAAAATAGAGAGAAGACAGGACGCACCGAGAGAAACGTACTTCGTGAATAATCTTCGTATCCGGAACAGCTTTCTCAGAGTGACAAATCCGTAGTGAGAAACGCTGTTTGGACGTCACGGTACAGTCGTGATAAACGCAATCGCTAAATCACAGTCGAGCTTCCGAGCATTGCACCACCGCGGCACCCATGGTAGCTTTCTTAAATAATATCACTTTTTTATTTGTTTGCTGCCCCATATTATGGTTGATAAACATGTAACCATCGATTACATTCGTCGTCGCGGGCTGCAATAATTGGCCGAGAAGTTTCTTGCCTTTTTTTTAAAACTTCCTAATCCAGAAGTTAAGTACAGGCAAATTTCAGCCTCCTCTTGAAGGTCTAAATTAGACTGTAAAATAGAATCATATATCTTTCCCGTATCATCGACTGCGCATCTTAATGATCAAGACACCTACACTAAAATATATTGTCACTTAATAGGAAGCAGCATACGAGGCAGTATAAATAAGTGCACACGCAGTGAATCGGCACGTTTTTTTCTTCTCTCGTCTCCATTAAATCATAAAACAGTTTAAAGGAGCATGACTATAAAACACGACCAACGTGCGGCACGCAATTTTTCATTGCTTGTCTTGAAGTGACAGTGGTCCAAGCGGTGAAAGTATTGTAGCAGACCCAGGTAACAATAAAGAAAGGCTACCCATTCAGAGAAAGCAAAAAAGAGCGAGAGATACTTATGCTCTCTCGGTTGGTGAATTTAGCTACGAAGTTTAATAAACAACTGAAAATAGAAGCAACTGAAACTCGAAGCAAGCTGATAAGAAATAGGAAATCTTTCCCCGAAAAAAAATGAAAAAAAAATTGCGCAGCTTGCACAAGTGGCGCAAGGCTGGAACCATCAGCCTAGCTAGTGTTCGACCTAGCTAAGTTTTGCTAGCAATGCCAAGCTTTTGGTAAAGATGCAAGTTCGCAAGTTTTTGCTAGTAGCACTTAGTATGGCCAGACTTGGCTAGACATGTCGCGTGACTGCCTGTTGCAGGATGTTATTTTAGTCGCGTGAATATCTGTTACGTCGTTTCTGCCGGGAACATGTCGCGTGACTAGGTATTACGTGGTGTTGCGGGACTTTTCGTCAAGCGAGTGGATTCTTAGAATGTCACGTGACTAGTTAGGCAATGTTACGTGATTTTCAGTCCCTTGAGTAGCTATTACTTGGTGTTACGTCCTTTTTCGTCATGTAACGTAGTCAACCATCAGAGTTGCTGTATTCCACGTCGGAAAAAGCGGCATACGTGTTGTGGGAGCGAAGCAGAAGTTGAAGAGGACGAAGCGAGCGCGTACCGGTTGATGATGATGATAATTCGTGTTCGCCTTACACGACGCAACCACAAACTTAAAGAGCTACACTCTTAAAACTATGGTCGCTATTGCTTCTCACTGACGTTATTTAAAGTATTACCGTTATCATTGCAGTGAGCGGCAGCGTGAAAGCGAAACCAGCGCATTCAGAGGGGCCCTCATTACGTATTCCTTGCGTGGCCAAATTACCATAGACCTCACATCGCCTTTCTATCGACTGAAGGAAATGTCGGCCACCTCGCACAGGCATCTTCCATTATTACGTGACTCTTGCCAACAAAAAAAAAGGTCCAGTTTA
>JALIZH010028208.1:0-22500 GCA_030522465.1 Rhipicephalus appendiculatus | reverse complement strand
GACAAAAAGGCCGGAACCTTGGTTCCGCGCGTGTGCTTTGAGGGAGATGTGACCCGCGTCTTAAGTAACGCCATGCCACCTATGCTGCCATTATTTTAACAGAAGAGCAGTTTTATCTGGCCGTAATCTGTTCAACGCGAGCAAGAAAATACCTTAGCATTTGTTTCACTGGAGTTTCATGGATGGTATTAAAGCCCATTTGTTTTGCTCATGTGGATAAAATTGCCTGACGGTCCATGCTTTTCATCACTTTGTTTAGTTTTTGTACATACGCGGTACATCTCGCAAGTTAGTGACAATTCACCTCTCATTTCCTTCAGAGCTAAATTCTGAGCGAAAGAAACTGGGGAGGGGCGAAGCATGTAGGGAAGGGTGTTTCAGCTCCACTAACGTGAAACGTGGGGTGGGGCGAAGCATGCAGTGTTTTGAGAGAGGTCTCTTTGATGAGGCACTATAGTGGTGCCAAGCCTAAAACCGGCTATGTAGGGAAGGGTGTTTCCGCTCCACTAACGTCGTCGGAAAAGACTGCGTCGGAATGCAGCTTACCCTGAGATGCGTCTCCTTCTTCTTCTTCTCCCCACATGCCCGGTTTCAGTTCCCTACAGCATCTAGGGAAGGTTGTTTCATGTCCACTAACGTCGTCGGCCATTTGTTGGACTGTTTGTGTTGCCTTCTTCATTTTTAGTGGACCTGGTGGCGAGTAGTGGGATTTACCCAATTTTCGTGCCGCATACCCGTTTATGATGGACCATGACTACATGGCATACCGTGACGACGTTAGACGCCGACAAGCCGAGACACTGAGGTGTTTCGCACCTAAAAAACTCCGCGCGGCGACGACGTCAGCGGGCATTGCCCAGCAGCTGACTGCACAGCTGTGCGCCTGCTTCGCTAGCACATACACTGTTCCGCCACCAGCCTGCCTGCCTGGACACTGCGCGCAACCGCTCGGTCGCGCCAGACGTGACGTCACTGCCGACTACGCATGCGCTCCTTCATTCTGTATAGAGCTGGCGTGTGGCGCCAGACGCAGACCTCGGGAGAATGAAGAAGTTTCGCACAGCCGATGGAGAAGTCGCTTGCTGAATATCGCGGTGCGCTCCCAAGCGAGACTGCTGGACTCGACTCGTTTAAAGTAGTCCACGACGTAGTACGCTCCAAATGTCGAGAGGCGACTGTGTTGGACTCGACATGGGACTTGGCATCAATTGGCATTGCTTCGTATAACTTAGCATCACTTGGCATCGCTTCGTATAACTTTGGATCAGTTTGTAGGGCAATAACCAGCTAGGAACCCCATCAGCTCCGATGTTCCTTTAACCTTGCGCCACTAGTGCGAACTACGCCCTTGATCTTTTTTGTTTAGAGACTAAATAAGGAATGTCTTACTGTACAGAGCGTCAGACTGGAAGGGAAACCACGAAAGAGATTCGAGGAATCGCGAAAGACGTTGCAGTGTCTTGCGACACACGATTACGCATGACATTGTAGAAATTAATGCAGTGGTTGCTGACGTTTTTATTCTGTTTTTTCTATCAAAAATTATAATTCGATGAGGAGAATCTTTTTCTGCGCGCAGACTGTTTGACGAAACTAGAAGAGGAATATACGGCCCTGAAAAAATGTTTTCCACGTTGAATATGTACTTTAATCAACCAGCCTAAGCTGCCATCTTCTGCATTATTACGTTTGGTTTACCAATACTGAAATTTCTTTATAGGGCTGACCGTATTATTGATAAAGAGAAAAAGTGTTATATAAGTGCCAAACACGATATCAACGCGCTCGAGCAATTACAGTTCTACGCAGGCGTGCAAAACGCAGCAGTGTTTGTATGAGACGCTACGCTGGGTGGAAAAACATTTAGGTACAGAGGAGGTGAAAAGTTTCCAGGCCGCTATCTCATGCAATCCTATGGCAACGCAGCCTGGGAAACTTTGACTGCCCTGTAAGTCCGTCCGACCACGTCGGATCACGTCAAGCAGGCGCGCATTGAGGGAAACACAGCAGACGACAGCAGCGCCGCACCACCATGTCCATGGTGTAAGGCCGTGTCTTACTCCTCGCGTTCAACCGAGTGAAACGCCCTTGACGCTTCCGTGCTTTCCCGCGCTCGTCCACCACGCGTACACAAGGCACTGTTCCTGCGCTCCCAGACGGCGTGGTGACAGAAGGGCAGCTGTCCCAGCCATTCCGCCGTCGTCGATGCGTGCAGCGAACGACTGCTGTCGTCCTCCTCTACGTGCAATCGATAGTGTGCTCCCCCTGCTTTCTTTACGCGTACGTACAGTCGCGCTCAATGTCTGTCTGACAGGAAATGCAAATAGCACGCCACTGTAAAAACTACTCGACGACCTTCCAATCCAAAGTTGACATCGGGCCCGTCTTAGTTCGGAAAACTCTTCTCGTTTTCTACGACAAGTCGATCAGCACCGTCGCGTGCAGCAAATGTCACTCTGTGCGCAGACTGTTCGAAACGATGCGCTCCAACTTCCTTCGCCTCGCAGGAAATTGCTGTGCCCATCTGGCCGCGACGGCGTGATTTACGAAAATATGCGACAAAATACCCTGACTTCTCGGGTGACTCGTAGAGAAGTGTCTTGATTTCACCGATTCCATCGAGACGTTGTAAAATGTCTGCTCTACCTTTCTTTTTTTTCTTTTCAAAAATTACATAAGAACCAGAACGTAACTTTTTTTCTAACATTGTTTTAACACGAAAGTGTTTTACGCCGGGCTCCACCAAGACTTCAGTGACGTAATTCCGTCACGGAAATGACGTGACGGAATTACGTCACATCAATAAATGCACGCGGTCAAACGGCAAAGAAAAAAATTCGGTCAAGGGGAGTCGAACCCACGACCTCTCTGTCCGCGATAACAGATACCGGGCGCGCTATCAACTACACCACGGTCACTTTTTTTATTGACTGCGCCACGGTCACAAACTCGCGAGGCTTTACAAACACGCATTTGATACCTCACACTGTCCTCACACAGTGTTCTTGGTCGGTGGGGTGGTTTCGCCCTCTGGGTGCGGTAAAGTGATGTAATGCATCATGGCCGCGGCCTCCGCGATTGGCTACTGCAATGCGTCGTTGCGTTACTACGCGTCCGTCCCATTCGAAGCGTTTCCAATTACTGCGGTTGGAGCCCTAATAGGAGAAGTGTAATTTTGTCAACGCGTTAACACACCGCGTTGTGGCGACCTTTGCCCAAGCGTCGGCCTGGCTCATATAGCATCCATTCATGCCAAAAATAGGCTTGTAACGAACGCCTGTTTCGCCTGGCTGTAAGCGTTTCTCGCTTACGCTTGCCCCGAAAAAGGTCGCGGCCGGGCTACAGAGGAGACACAACGCGCGTTGCGTTTCCCTCTAGTCGCGCCGTGGTGTTCAGTAACTTTTTAAGAGCGAAGCTCCTTAGGCCGGCACCCGTTCGCCGTTGAAGCTCCCTGGATGCGTCGCCGGCTCAAAAAGACAATGAAACGCTGTGCGCGCCGAACGACGAGCGGCTTGCTTCTAGCGCACCAGAAATTCGAGGTTAAATAAAAGAAATAAGCTCTGTGCACAACTGGTTATAATGGTCGTCTTCACTTTCACCATCGTGAATTGTGAAATGACAACCATCATTCTAGCGCAGCACGGGCGCTTTGTCTAAGGTAGCAGTAGACGCTCTTCCCTCGCGGCGCCGGCGCAACAACAACAAAAAAATAATAAAAAAAAAAGAAACGGCACGCGGTGCAAGGCGCTCGCGGCGTTCGGCGCGCGTTGCGCAAAAAAACAAGGTGCGCGGCGTAAAAACAGTTCGCGTTTATAAACGACAATAAAATTTACCGAAAACCATGTTTGTACATATATATAAAAAAATAAGGACCCACTTGACATTACTTAGGGCTCCTCACAGAATATGGATAGTCATACTCAGAAACGTAAACGTGAATATGATGAAGACGATAAGCAGCTTGGCAAGGATGCGGAACGCAGAGCCAGAGCAGCGGCAGCAAGATGAGCCAGGCAACAGGGTCCTGCGGTTAAAGCACGACGAGCGGAGCTACAAAGGTTACGCCGACAGGATCCTACCGTACGTGCTAGAGCGGCCGAATCTAAGCGCCGACGCCGCCAACCGTTTCAAAATGTACAGTCGCGGCCACTGTTAGATGCAACACTTGCACGCAGAGCATGTCTAGATTTCATTTTCTTGCATAAAAACAAGGGCTTAGATTTGCATAAGGCTACTGGTGGTTGACAGCTCAGACTCTTTCCGACACTAAAGCGCACGTTCAATGTTTCCCCATCCACTTGCAGTTAGGGGGGCCAGCAATAAGAAAGGTGCTCATTCGAGTGTTGCATCTAACAGTGGCCGCGACTGTATACATAGTCGTTTGCTTCCCATTTCTAAGGAGCTTCGCTCATCGGTTGTATTCGTACTCGGAACAACTGCTAATATTGCTGAAGCTACTACGGCACAGCTTGAAGCGGCGAACATTTCCTACTGCGGAGATTGCTTATGGAGCCACCCATTACCGCCGGCGCTAGCTGCATGTCACAATAGACAACAGGCAAGATTGCTCTGCACACGCGAACTGCTCTGCATGAATTACATCGCGAATATTGGTAATCATCGAATCTGTAGTCAAGCGAAGATAGAATGTTTTGGTTGGGGATCGACTCTTTAAGCTAATTCCCGTGATACGAGCTTCCCATGCAAAAGAGCGAGCGAAAATGTTTATGTAAAATTGGACTAGAGGTAGTGCGTGAGTAAAATGGGCATCAGTGACGTTGACTTGTGTCGTGCGGGCATTAGCGGCTTTTCTCAAGGCTCTTATGACAAATTGTCGTGAACGCTGTTGTTGCCTGTAATTATGACGCGTGCACGACAGGCACAGTCGGCGGCAAAAGTTTAAAGACCACTAGATTTGAGAAATAATTGGATTTATCAGCAATCTTTACCTGCACTCGGTCTTACTGCACAGTACATCTTCTTTGCACGTTTCAGAACAGGCCGGTAAGCTAAATTTAAGGCTGCCCGCCGAAGCTGCGGGAATATTCAGTTCTTCAACAGCTGAGCTGTTTAAGCATAAGCTTGGTCCGGTAGTGTTCGCAAAACTCCGTCGAGCGATGATGTCTCCTAGAGTCGCCTAGCAACGTGTTGGAAGAAGGAAAGGAAGAGGAGAGGAGAAGTAATAAATAAAACAAACTAAAATTTCTTAGCGAGGTAAAGCTTCTCACTCGAATCTGAAGGTGCACATGTTCCCGGATGCTGATTTTAACATGCCGTGAGTAGGCGACTTTAGCACAAGTTCTGCGTCTAATGAGCGATGCTCTTCTGGCTGTCACATCGCTTTCTCTGATTACGATCTCACCGTTAACTACTGCAGCTACCACAAGGGCTTGTTTAATCATTGATCATGGACGTTCGTCGTCGAGATAAAGATGTACCGCCAAGCGTTAACGTGGGTGCATCGACGCTAAATAGGCTACTGCTATAGCTGCCAATCACGAATAGACATTGTGCAAGCTCTCTTATATCAATGTAAAGTAAATATTCAACTACGTCTGTAAGGACACGTTTTACTTTCGTGTTATACGGATTCTTATGATGGATGGATCAATCATTTTTTTTTTTTGCTATTTATGTCCTTCCCGGTTGACGTACCCAGTAATAACGCTACGCTGAAGCTGGCATTACGAGAAGATGGCATGATATTTTCTTGTCTTTCTTTCCTTTTTTTTTTACGGAACACTGATACATAACGTCCGGTACATAACGTTTCCTTAAGGTACGGACGAATATTGATAGCCGAGGAAGTAAATTCTAATTTGCCATATTCAGTGTTCCCTTGCATCGCGTTGCCGTTTCTCTGTCGCACTGCGATTCACTACCCTTCTGGCTAGTTAAACGGCAGAGCGACCTGCGCAGGTGAGGCATTGGTCCTGGGTTCGAATTCCCGACGAGGACAAATAAATCGTCAGCTTGGAAGGTGGATTTCTCTGAAATCAGTACGAATCAGCCTCGCGCCGCGATTGGGTGGGTGACAGTTTCCTTCCTTTTCATTAGATTGGTAATCTGACTGCGAAAAACAAACGAATTCCGCAACAGCAAGCCGAAGGTACCGCCCGGGTCCAAGGACTTCGAGCCGTCACCTGAGGCACCGCCACAATCATAGACGGAGGGTGGGACGGGACAAGGGTTAATCCTCTCTTCCCCTCAACCCGCCCGAAAGAAACTACCGGACCAGCCCTAAATAAAGTTTATTCATTCATTCAACAATAATCTGCGTTTTCCAGCGTTTTCAAGTCGCCGGTTGCTTGCTTCCTTGGCTTGTGTTAGCGGGCTGCAAGCACGTCCCACATATCCTGTCAATACTTTTATATTGAATGGAACAAATTATCTTGATTTGCGATTGCGACGATGTTTTTATATTTAAGCTCTTGCTTTGTTTGCGAAATAGCAGTTTCCTTCAGTCAAAGTTTTCGACACCATTGTCACTGCTAAATGCTAAAGCCTTGCAGCATCATATAATCAGGCACTGCTGAACAGTAATAAATAGAAACGCTTGAGTTTACTCACCTAACAGCGCAGTGGTAGCTTAGCCGCTAAAAGGTTGCGCAGCTGAGCAAGGGGGCGAAATTTATATTACAGGCCTCAGTGAGCGCGTTTGAATTTAATCTAATTCCGAATTTTACGCGCCAAAACCGCGATATGAATATGACACGCCGTATATGCGGGGGCACTCCGGATACTTCTTAACTGAGGTCCTTTAACGCGGACCTAAATCCAACTAGACGGGTGTTTTGGGATTTCACCCCTCTTCCCCTTCCCCCCCTATAATTCATGGTTCCGGGGCCGAGATTCGAACCCGCGTCCACGAGCTTAGCAGTGTGACGCCTTATCAAAATCAGTCCTGGGTCTTCCACTACGGCAAGTGTCGTATATATTGGTTCTGGCGAGCAAAAACTCGGAATTTTAAAGTTTGCGCACGTAAACCTCGAGAGAGTGCACAGCCGACGCGAATATATGCAAGTCGCCGCGTTTAAACGCGGCGACTTGCATATTTGCTCGAGATCTGGACACCACCTGCACCCGAATGATAAGATTGAGAGCCTTCTGCGGCCGTTCCCGGCCTAAAGGTCGTTTATATTCTCCAGTGGCATTTTAGCCTTAGGGACGCACGCTTTCTCGAAATGCAGTGAAATATTTTTACGATTCAAGACAGATCTGCGAAAATATTTAGCCTCGAGGAAGACATGCGGCGTGTTCTGCGCTCGCAGAAAAGGCGTTCTCTCTCGGCACTTGGCCTTCAGTGCGTATTTGTCACTGCCCAAAACGGCGGACAGCTTTCTCGCGCCTTCACATTTAAAAGCGGCTTGTTGGCCATCATGCACTGCTTGTTCCCAATAACCCGCCCTGAGACAATGGAATGAAAAGAAAGCAGAACAACCGCAAGAAAAAAGAAGAAGAAGAAGAAGAAGAAGAAGAAGACATTCACCATATACATACCGAAATTGCACAGGGATGTCTGCTCTGCTGTGATAGAATACATCCAAAGAAACAAAAAGATTACCTTGTTTTTTTTTTTATCTCTGCTTATTTATTCTGGGTGTGGAATCCGTCGTTATTTCTGTCTCAAAACCGATAGTCCGACCGCTTGCTCATTAAGCATTTTCATTTATTAGATGTTTGTTTTAAAAAATCCAGACTGGTTTAGTTTCAGACCATTACTTTAATCCTCCTGCCGCCCTGGTTCTTGGCCCGTCCCCCCTTTGTGGGTGAGCGCCATCCATAAGAGGTAATCGACATCATCATCATTTTGGAACACAATTTGTCAAATTTAGAAACAACCCCAGTGACAGCGACTAATGCTTCAGTTTGTGAAGGAAATACAGGGGTAGGAATTGCATCATTATCTCTGGACTAATCTTTTTCATTTCGTTTACCTGACTTTACGCCTATAATTCACGCGGAACTACTGGCAATTGTTTTAGCTTTACGCGAATTACCCCTATCAATATCAGAAGCCGTCATGCTGATAGGCTGCGCTTGTCGGTCTCTTCTTCATTAACTGCATCAAATTTTGCAATTACTTTAGAAGTATTTTATTCTCTTCTTTCAAGACATTTGCGTCTTATTCGCTTCGTGTGGGTACCAGGTCACAAAGGTAGAACCCTCAATGAATATGCGGATGCACTAGCAGAAGCATCACACGATGGTCCCATAATTTCTATATTGCCGATTATGAATGAAGAAACAGCGCTGGAACAGAACGGATAGGAGAAGACAGGGTTGCCGTTGGCGGCTACTTTGCGCCAAATTGGCTACTTTTGGACGCCGTTGGCGGCGAAAATTTCTAGTTGGCGCCATGGCTCTTTTTTAAACTTGTGGTTTCACTTATTCAAAATGGTTTTATTTATTCATCAATAGTAAAGACTCTGTTGATAATACCGCTTCTGCTCTATTTGGCTAGCAGTTTGGCGATAATATCAAATGACCTGGCTACTTTGGCTACTTCTGGCGTGAGTTCTGGCAACTTTTCATGTCCACCCAACGGCAACCCTGGGAGAAGACACAAACACGGGGCTGTCTGTGTCTTCTCGTGTCTTCTCGTGTCTTCTCGCTCCTTCCCTTGTCTCCGTTCTGTTCCAGCGCTGTTGCTTCATTCAAAATCAGTATGTGCCAACCAGCCCAATTGAAGACGCTAATACTATATTACCGACGTTGGCGTTTGTCTCTGCGGCGCGATTTGAAAACATTGCCGCGTCAGGATAACTTCGCGAATTCTACTTTGTCCAGCATCTGAGTTTTCTCATCTAAATTATCATTGTAAAAATCGCTGGTGCTCCACTAGAAGGGCAGAAATATCAGTTACCAGAATTCAATGCGTGAGTCCCCCCCACTGAATTTTTACCTACCCAGATCTGGTGTGGTGCAGTCACCTTTATGCCTCTATTGCAATGAGAGTGGATGTCTGCATTATTTCTTCCTAACATGCAGGTTGTTTACCATTCAAAGAAAAAAAAAACTTTTTGACGAACCCCTTTCGAAGGATGGGCTTAAATTTATCACTTCCGGTGGTTTTTTCCTTTGGCACTACCGTACTGGGTAAAGGGTATGTCTTGGTCAACATTAGGCCCATTCGTACTAACTTCAAAGTTTTGTGAAATTGATCGAAATGCTTTGAAATATTCTTATCCTAAATTTTATTATTGAGAGAGAAATCCTAAATTCATCCCAAACTTGGCTTCAGATCAGGATACTCCATATGGCAGCCCCATATAGACCTTGACAGTCGCACTTCAACCAGCTAGGCGTAAAAGAAAATGTGCTGCGTTGGTCACTCTGGACATCGCAAAAACATATGACAGCGTTGAGCTCATACAGCGTGACGGTTTCCTCTAGTAAACATCGTAGGCAATCACTATGACACTATAGAAACTGCGTCATAGCTACGACACAAGATTGTATCGCTGCCAACTCGGCGCATGCGCACTAGCTTTAAGGACAATGACAATGGTGCTGGCAGTAGAAAGCTTAGATGGAAGCGATTGGTATCTATCTATCTATCTATCTATCTATCTATCTATCTATCTATCTATCTATCTATCTATCTATCTATCTATCTATCTATCTATCTATCTATCTATCTATCTATCTATCTATCTATCTATCTATCTATCTATCTATCTATCTATCTATCTATCTATCTATCTATCTATCTATCTATCTATCTATCTATCTATCTATCTATCTATCTATCTATCTATCTATCTATCTATCTATCTATCTATCTATCTATCTATCTATCTATCTATCTATCTATCTATCTATCTATCTATCTATCTATCTATCTATCTATCTATCTATCTATCTATCTATCTATCTATCTATCTATCTATCTATCTGTAGTTGATCGGAAATAGGGACGGCACTTTCCTCGCGTCCAATTTCAGCCGCTTCACTTTTAAAAATTCCTACGTACTGAAAAGCAATCCGTCAGTGTGATGAGGATGAAGGGTATAGTACACATGAGAAAATATCTCTCGATCATCGATGAGCAATGGAATGCACGCTCACCTTGCGAAAGGTTCTCTTCGCAAGAACGCGTGAATAGGATCATATGTCAGGGACAGTTCGCCCTATGTAATCCCCAGGGAATGCACGAAGCGTTTCCGGCTTCCTCGTAGGCGCCGCTGACTTGATCGTGCAAGGCGTCGACAGAGCGCTCGACTTGGAATCTACTTTTCCCTTCGCGTACGTCTCGCCGTGTTCGGAGCGATCATTACATATGCACAGAGCCGAAGCCTGTACGCTCCGTAGGAAGTTATACATTGCTGCGCACTGTTCATCAACCTTCCTTGGAGGTTTCTTGAAGCGTGGATTAGTTAAAGGAAAAAAAAATCTTCCCCATCTCCCGCTAAAGGGGACCATGTGTGGATGCGAAGCAGCGGGGAAATGGTTAGCTTGAGCGGGAGAAACGTCGCCGCTCTCGTTTCGCGGCAGCGGCCCGGGCGCTCATCGCGGCGCTGCACAGGAGAGAGAATGAGGCGCGCTCCGTCATTTTCATACCACGGAACTACCGTGGTGCTCCCACCGGAGTATGCAGCTGTCGCACCACCTGTCGTGCGCGCCGCCCTGGAGGGGAGGACGGGGGTGTACCGCAGGAGAGGAGAGAGAGGGGACGTGCATGCGATGTGGGGGTGTGGGACGCGGGAGCCGCTCCGTAGAGTAGATGATTCCTAGAGGAGAGAAAGGGAGAGGACGCGCATGCGCTGTGGGGATGCGGGACGCGGGCTCCGTAGAGTAAAGGATTCCCAGAGTAGAGAAAGGGGGGTGAGCGTAGGAGAGAGGGGGGATAGGACGCGCATGCGCTGTGGGGATGTGGGACGCGGGACGCGGGAAGGAGGGGTGGACTGAGTGTGAAATGAGAAACGCTTGGATGCTTAAAGAAAGCGCTGTTTGGAAACGTCAACCGCCATGATTCAATCAGTTTCATCTGCTTGTCTATCGCGCTGTTTTGTTGCTTTTCGCCAAGTTTGATTGCATGTCATTTTTATGCGGTATGCGAGTTTTGTTGCTTTTTCATCATTTAAATTTGGTGTGTGTGTGTGTGTGTGTGTTTGTGTGCGTGCGTGCGTGCGTGCGTGCGTGCGTGCGTGCGTGCAGGCAGAGGGATGGAAAGAAACGCAAGCAGTGCGGAGCACTGTTTTCATCACGCTAGGACCTCAGTGTCAGCAAAAAGATGCTATAGTTGTTCTTGCTTATATTATAGATGACTCTAGCGGCTTAACAATACCATCCAGGCTATACAACCACTTGAAAAGAAATGCGAAACAGCACACAAGGTATATGGCGCAATGTTCGCGTTTCTTTCCATCCGCACTGTATACTCGCTATCTGCTGCTGCAAAGTCATGGGGCTTTGGTATGTATTACTAAATAAATTCATTATAAGAATAGGGTAGAATATAGATTCTTTTCAAAAGCAGTTCGCTTTGCATTTTCAATTTCGCAGGACGACGGTAATATCTTTTGAAACTCAACTGATTCATTGAGAACAACAAAGTGAGTTCGCATACGAAGTGCGTGCTGTCACTGTTTAGCGCGTACCGAAAGAAAAAAGGTTAACTAAACTGCGGTCATGACGTTTCTCGAACCGAGTGACTCGTCAGCTACTGGAAGGCACGATCACGTGAAGACTGCGACGGTGACCTCGAAAGAATTTCATTTTCCCGCATTCTTTGGTGCGATGGACAGAGTCACGCGATGGCTGACGCCAGTGGCGAGGGTTTTATGGGATATGTACACGTTCAGTGGAGCCCTTCGCAGCATTGGGAAAAATGGCACGCCAACACTGGACATTTTTGAAAGCGTTGTGAAATAGGCTGTTTCCCGAGCGCATCGCGCCGCTTGAACGGAGCGTCTGTGTTCCGTGCTTAAACGCGCATAAACGGGGAAAAAATAAAAATAAATAAACGGTTATGAGGCACGCCGTACAGTTGGGTGCTACAGAATAATTTTGGGCTCCTGAGGTTTCGGAACGTAAGTCAACAACTATTTACGAAGGGGCTTCCGCGTTTCGCCTACATTGAAATGCGCTCGCCGTGGCCGAAGATCGAACCCGCGACCGTGTTCATTTTTCGTCTGCGCCCGGCAGAAGCTGGACGAGAAGGTTTTCACCAGCGAATCTTGTTGACGTAGGGAAAAAGTTTGGGGGCGTCAAACGTTACGTCATCAAGTTCATTAAGTGGTGTTTCTCTTTTTATCCGTGTTAATTCGCGTCGTATTACAGTTTTCATAAGCCCGGTCCATTAAAGGCTGTCCTGCTTCACCAAGTACATTACGCAAGGAAGGAGGGTGTAGCATCAAGTGACGAATAAATTTATGTTGAATATTTATTTGTCACTCTTACGTTACAAAACGAAACTTTAGCTTGAAAAGCCGCTTACGTGAGCTGAGCCTGCACAGTACGTGAGCTACCTGTACGTTCAAATGTACGAGTCCCATGAGACAAAAAAAAAGAAAAAAAAGAAAAAAAAGACCAATCATCTCTAACATTGTGTGGTTTTCCACGATTTCGGGGTTTCTCTGGGACATCCTCCTGACGCTTCTTGCGCAACATTTTCATCTTGAAAACCTTCTTACACAACTGATTTACCATGTAGGCCTGTATAAGCTCCTCGATATGCTTTTCAAGTGCTGGTGAAATTTTTATGCACCTACAGCACGTGCCAGCTGCGTTCGAGGCGTAGTGAACCGTCGCGTAAAGAGTTTGACGTACGCTCGTTCTTTAACTGTCACATCCACTCACCTATACTTACGCGATGTGACCGTTCTTTCTTCATATTTATCTTTTTTTTCTTTTTCTTTTTTTTTTAGCGTCTCAGCATCTTTACCTTGGCATTCCTCGCGCTTCTCAGTGTACTTTGTTCAGGGTGTAGCGTCCAGGGGCCTGCTTTATTCTTATTCGCTTTTCTTTGATTAACAGTATTTCTCGCTCCATGCAATTTCATTGAGGAACGCACTTATCGCGCACTTTTCATCGATATTTCACAACACCTTCCAAGTTACTGATGAGTGTCAAATACTTGTCACATGTGTTGAGTGCCAGCGCCTGAATGATGAACTGGTGTGCGCGGCAATGCTTTGACTGAGAAACTGCGAACATGCGATGAAGGGGCTCTCCGAAGTGATGAAGACTAGTGTGCGTGGGTCTCTTCAGCCATCCCTTCTTTCCTCTTTCTCTCCTCCTATCTCCCTCTCCTCTATCTCTTCCCTCCTCCCGAAAGAGTAAGCAGGCGTTGTGCCCCTCCAGGTGGCAGTTTCCAGCTTGCTCTCTCCCTCTTTCCTCTGTGTCCTTGTGTATCTGTCTGCAAATCAAATAAATAAATAATAAATCTCAGCTGTCTACAGCAGAACTTCTGTAAATATTCATCGACCTCTCGCCTCCGTCACAAGAACTCACTGGCGCGCGGTATTAAAGAGGCCGACCTGGTGCGGTTCGCTCGATCGGTGCGTTACGACCTCTGTTTTCACGTCGCGAGAATGTTAACTGTGGTGACGCTCATCGTATAGGAACGTGTGTCTAAACAAAAAATATGAGAAGCCTAAATTATCACCCTTTGCCTGACTCACGCTGTACGCAGTTGCATACTTAAACTCGTGGCTGCTTACCCGCCACGGCGGTCTAGTAGTTATGGTGCTCGACTGCTGACCCGCAGGTTGCGGGATCGAATCCCGGCCGCGGCGGCCGCATTTTCGATGGAGGTGAAAAATGCTTGAAGTTCGTGTACTTAGATTTAGGTGCACGGTAAAGAACACCAGATGGTAAAAATTTCCGGAATCCTCCACTACGGCGTCTCTCATAATCATATGGTGGTTTTGGGACGTTAAACCCATCAATTATTGTAAACTAGTGGCTGCTTTCAATACTAGTGCTTCATGCATACGAAATCGTTGATATCAAAGCTAGAAGCATGTGTCAGGTAAAATATGTTTACGAATCAACACCTTTCTCGTATTTATGTACTCATGTCTTCTGCGGAAAACCGTCTCGCATTCAGGTAAAATTGTCAGAAAAGAAGCAGGTTACTCATCACAGTAAAGATAAATTGTCGTCCCGTGATTCATACGGATCCGAAGTTCGTAATGGAGATACCAGCTCTGAAGGCTTAAAGTATATGCTTCAGCTCGTTGCTTTTAGTACTATCTGGCATCGCGTGGGGGCGGTAAAGCATCTTCTTCTTCACATATAAAATAACATGGACGGGCGTGTGAAGAGTATTCTCTTTTGGATCCATATGATGGAAGAAACTTTTTCTTTATCGCTCCTCTGAAACGGTAAGCTCTCAGTTTTTCTTTTTTTCCTTTAACGCATACACGCTTCAAAAAATCTCCAGGGAAGGTGATGAACAGTGCGCAGTAATGCATAACTTCCTACGGAGCGTAGAGGCTTCGACTCTGTGCATATGTAATGATCGCTCCGAACACGGCGAGATGTACGCGAAGGGAAAAGCAAATTCCAATTCAGGCACTCTGTCGACGCCTTGCACGATCGAGTCAGCGGCGCCTACGAGGAAGCCCGAACGCTTCGTGCTTTCACTGGGAATTACATAGCGCGAATTGTTCCTGACATACGATCCTGTTCACGCGTTCTTCCGAAGAGAGCCTTTCGCAAGGTGAGCATGCATCCGTTGCTCATCGATGATCGAGCGATATTTTCTTATGTGTATACCTTGCATCCTTATCACACTGCCTTATTGCTATTTAGTAAGTAGGAATTTTTAAACGTAAAGTTGCTGAAATGGACGCGAGGTAAGTGCCGTCCTTGTTTCCGTTCAACTACAGAATAGATAGATAGATAGATAGATAGATAGATAGATAGATAGATAGATAGATAGATAGATAGATAGATAGATAGATAGATAGATAGATAGATAGATAGATAGATAGATAGATAGATAGATAGATAGATAGATAGATAGATAGATAGATAGATAGATAGATAGATAGATAGATAGATAGATAGATAGATAGATAGATAGATAGATAGATAGATAGATAGATAGATAGATAGATAGATAGATAGATAGATAGATAGATAGATAGATAGATAGATAGATAGATAGATAGATAGATAGATAGATAGATAGATGTGAGGGGGGGGAGGGCGGGATATAAAGCTCTGGAATGCGGAATAAATACGAGGAAATCAATTTCTTCTAAGTAAAGTTGCTACTGCCAGCCCCATTGCCACTGCCCTTACAACTAGCGCTCATGCGCCATGTTGGCAGTGATACAACCTTGTGTCGTCGCAATCGCGCAATTTTTATAGTGTCATAGTGTTTCTCTACGATGTTTACTAGAAGAAACCGTCGCGCTGCGATCCTTAAGCCAGCACACGGATGATGGATATTGCATGGATTTGCGTAGTCTTCGCGCTTGCGGCTTCGAACGTGCTTGTGGCTTTGTTTATTGTTGTGTTTGGCTTTTGTTTCGGATAAAAGAAATGACTCGCTGTGAACCTCGATCGCGAGCTGATTCGAACTGTTGAGCCTAAAAAAGGTCAAGGTGGTAAAGAGGGACTGTTGAACAGTTGCTGAACTTGGTCTTGCGGCATAGCGGCTGCAAGCCTGACGGAGCCGAAAGAACAGAGGTTAGGGAAATCCACGTACTGCTCGTCATTCCCATGCGAAGCGGTTAAGGGGCTCGGCCTATCAGCTCCCACGGTGCAGCAGCCCGCGGCACTGTGATTTCTGTTTTGGAGGACCCAATAAAAGTTTATTCAATCCAGTTCAATCCAATCCCATGCTGACTGAAGCGTCATGCGTTGCAGCTCCCATAGACACTAGCGCCAGATTTCCTTCTGGTGTACTACTATGAAACTATGTATATAGCGACACCATCGCGGCTGGAGCTACGTTATAATCATCACAGTGCGACTATACCGTGGACTATACAGGCACAGAGGCAGCTTTACGGAGGCGACTCTGGTGTGCTCTTTCGGAGATGGCACATGCGGTTTCCCTCGCGAGTCCCATTACCATTGGATGGGAGACGCTAATGACGTTAGGCGCACACGTTAAATAAATGAGCGGGAGAGAGTTGTTTATTCTGACGGCAGACGTGCGGGTAAGATTAAACGCTTGGGAATGTCGCACCTTGTAATTCGCTTCTGTCGAGGGATGCATTACAAGAGGAAACAAAGTAAAGCCAAAAAAGAAAAGTCCTTCTCGAAGTACCTCCATTAAGTGCGATCGCGTACAGACATTTGGTAGGATGCAAAGAATGAGCCCGGCCGGTGTTACCATTAGTTACCATCGTATATTCGTTATTCGTCACCGTTTCGTTAGTGTGATATTCTAGTAAGCATTTAATTTTAAAAAAAAGTGTTTTTTTTTTTTTACAGATACAGATGTTATTTGCTAACTCCACAGGGCCGAACAAACGAAGCGGACACTGTGCTGCAGCAAAAACAAATAACGTTTGTAATAAGTCGCGCAAAGCACGGCACAGCGAAGCACGGACCCGTCGACAGACTCGTCTAGCTTCGAGATGCCCTGCTTCCTCCTCGGGACTAAGCACTTTGAGGACGCCCCATTGCTCTCTGGACACGATCGGGCCAGCCAGCACCGAGGCTGGGGCAGAGATACTCAGAAAAGGATTCCAGAATACAGATATCGAAATACATGCACTGGAAGCCTGGAAAATACAGATACTGAGATACATTTGTTTTTGACGTAACGGGATATTCCCGAAAACACCTTTTGCAAAAAGTCGAGAAAAGTATTCCTGAATAGAGATACAGGAATACAGATACAAGAATACAAATGCTGAATACTTGCAAGATTTCCGGGAGTACTGATGCTTCTCGGAGACATTCATTAGGCTCAGGATAATATTGTGATTAATCTTTCACCGCAGTGGAACTTACAAGTCAAGCATATCGTTCGAGTCAATAACGAACACCTGTGAATCAAGAAAATGCATACATTTATTCTCTATAGACACTAGATCCTCTATTATTGAGATGGTTGTTGCACTTAAGCAACATCAGCTTCTCAAATAGGCTGCTATTTCGACAACGTCGGTTCTGCCTCAACGCAAGAGCCGCGAAATGACTTGCCACCCGAAAAAGATAGGGGCGCGGCACCTGCCTTGAAAAACTTAGACATTCGTCGGCAGAACATGACAATACTGCCTCCGCGATTCTGCCTTCACAGCATCGGGCGCTTTACAACATGGGCCATTCTGTGCGTGCGGGGAAACCTTCGCCGCCTCCCACAGTGTCGGTGACCAGCACCGTGTCTTTGCTTGGCGTAGGGGCGCGTTAAAGAAACCCATGTGGGCGAAATTTCCGCAGCCCTCCGCTACGGCGTCTTTCATAATCATATCGTGGTTTTGGGACGTTAAAACCCCATCAATTACGATTAATATTTTTCGGGAACAGCATTCCTCTCTTTCTGGCTTATATCATTCTTTCCGTCTGTGTTTCTTTCTTGCTTTCTCTCTCTCTCTATAATCTTTCTCTCCAATCGGTGTTATTACAGGCCACGCCGTAGCGGTGCCTAGGGGGGATTTGCTTAAATTTTGTGCCAGCCCGTTCATACCCGTTCATGACAGTTTCACGGCATGGGATTTACCTAAACATTGTGCCACATATCCCTTCATGATAGTTTCCCAAACAGCTTTGCTGTTTAAAAAAACTGATAAAGAACACGGGTTGCTACCCGCCGGCTTTCGCATGAAAAATGATTCCCGTAATACCTGTACTCCGTCGGAATTTAAAGAAAATAATAACACAACTTGGTTTGTGGCATATCTCGAAAAGCGGTTGCGTCCTATCAGTGAACGAGACATCGTCCCTATCTTGGTTGCTGAAATTCACGTACATGTTCTTGCGGTTGGTCAGCTTACATTTGCAGAACGCAAAGCGAGTGCATTTTACTAAAATATGAAAAAAAAAATTAAATGCGCTCAAGGCAGCACGTAACGAGTAATTGGAGTCAACGTGGGTGACAGACACCACTGGTAATGCGTGTTATTCTTTGCTTGCACCCACCACTTGCCTAGCGATTGCTAAGAGGCCACTCTCTGCTCTCGGCCAAGACTCTGATGACTATGGTGGTGGTTGACGGCCTTATAGTAGTACAGTGTTCAGGTTCGCATAGTGGGTGCTTCCCTACTTCATGAGAAAGTGACCGGACGCGGGACGCGGGACGCCGGACGCGGGAAGGACGGACACAGCCCCGAGCATAAGATGCTTCGCATCTAAAAATAGAAAAGAAAGTGCTCAAGGTCATAACACGCTGACGAAGGGACGCATCTTCTTGCCTCCTTGTGATCCCCCTCCCCGCGTAGCTTTCAGCGCATAGAGTTTCCTAAAATTAACTAGAGGGGACTCTGGCGCTGCGATCGTTCAGCCACCAGGGGAATGATGGGTAGTACACGGATTTGCCTAGTCTTCCTGCTTGCGGGCTTCGAACGCACTTGTGGATTTGTTTATTGCTGTGTTTTGGTTTTGTTTCGAATAAAAGAACCGACCGTTGTGAACTACGTGATCCGATTTGAATTGGTGAGCTTAAAAAGGTCAAGGTGGTGAAGCGTAACTGCTAAACCTTTGCTGAACTTCGTATTGCGGCAAAGCGGATTCAGGCCACACGGAGCCAAAAGAACGAAGACTAGGCGAGACTAGGCAAATTTGTGTACTACCCATGATTTCCATGCTGGCTGAAGCGCCGTGTGTTGCAGCCCCCCATAGACACTAGCGCTAGAGTTCCCTCTAGTGTATTTATAGCAAACAAAATGTTTCAGCGCACTCGCTGGTATGAAAGGAGAGAGAAGGCGTCTGAAGCGTGCGGTAAAGCCACGTAACTCCGCTCGCACTTGACGGATTCTAAAAGCTTTTGCAGCATGTCTTTCGTGAAGCGTGACGCGGTAATGGGGAGAATATTCCATTATAACTCAGAGAAGTGTCGCAGGGCCCCTCTAACTGACTAGGAGGGTAGCGGATCGCCGTGCGAGAGAGAATTTGTGAATACGTTTTGCATGCTAACCAGAAATCGTATTAAATGGATGTATAAAATATTACATGTTTTAATTATGTTTAATATGGAAACCTAAAACAGTTAAACTGTATAAGTTAGATGTTTTCAATATGATCTCTATGCTTACATAACATGTCTTCAAATGATTGTATAAATATGTTTACTGGCTTTACATTTATGTGTGTTATAGTTGCATGGATCCATACTAGCACTCTGCTAAGGGTCTAGATGGTTGTTACATGTTTTTGTTTGGCCGCATTTCGCTTAATAGGGTAAATTAGATTTAATTCAGTTCAAATGACGCATCTCGAAGGAAGGAAACGCTTGAATATGGCAAAGCAGAATTTATTTGCTTGATTATTAGTATGCGTCCGTACTTCAAGTCGCATGTAAAGTGCCACGCTTTCCCTAAAAAAAATATCATGTCATCTTCCCGTAATTTGCCAGCTTCAAGGTAGATACATTGCTAGGTACGTCAGCCGGGGAGGACATGAAAAGAGAAATGTCAGAAAAAGAAGACGTACTGGTTCTTACGAAAGTACAAAGAAGAAACAAAAGATAGAGAAGACGTTTGCAACTTCTCGGATGGAACCGGTGATATCAAGAAACTTCTTACGAGTCACTCGAGAAGTCGGGGTATTGTGTCGCATAGTTTC
The DNA here is from genome assembly GCA_030522465.1 of Rhipicephalus appendiculatus. NCBI lineage: Eukaryota > Metazoa > Arthropoda > Arachnida > Ixodida > Ixodidae > Rhipicephalus > Rhipicephalus appendiculatus. The sequence continues at coordinate 2,805 of JALIZH010028208.1, read as the reverse complement.
ACAAATAACGCCGTCGTGGCCATATGGGCCCAGCAATTTGCTGCGACACGACGGAAGTTCGAGTGCATCGTTTCGAAAAATCTGCGCACAGAGGGACATTTCCTGCACGTGACGGTGCTGATCGACTTCTCGTAGAAAAGAGAGAAAAGTCTTCTGAACTAAGATGGGCTCAATCGCAACTTTGGATTGGTACCATCCAGTTGTTCTTACAGTGGCGCGCTATTTGCATTTGTCGTCACAGAAACATTCGAGAAAAAAAAATATCGTTCAATGCTTTCTATTTCTACGCAGGATTGACATATGGGCGATATCGCGAGACTAGCTCTGTGTAAAAATAGGTGTAACGGAGTTAACTGGCCGGACTTCGTCATCCAGCGAGAAGCGATTGCGAAGTGACTACAATTAATGCTTCACTCCAAGCAACTGTTCTTTTGACCACAGTCATGTAGTACTCATTTTTATTGTCGCCTCAAGGCTGGTAGTTATACTCCTTTCAAGAACAGTCATGCAAAACGCTTGAAGAGAGTGTTCTTTCTTCACCAGCGCAAGAAACTTCCTCATTTTGCACGAAATGATTCCTAAAGTATGAAGCAAGCTCAAGGAGTTGAAGAAGAAGAAGACACAATTCATGCCAAGGGGACTGGGAGAGTAGTGTCTGTTTATTATGTGCGGTCTCGTTACAAAGTAAACAAGTTAGGCTCCTGATCTCAGTAATTATGATTTTGAAGGGTTCTTTCTGAATTCATTCAAGTTCCACCAAAAGTCTATTGCATTTAGTCATCTAAATAATATTGTCAAAGTTGTTTTCCCTCCCGCGTGGCTACTTTAGGCTACTTTTACTGCCCTTGGCTCAAGTTGGGTACTATTTCCAATTTCGTGGCTATTTTTTGTCGTTTCGACCTGGCAACCATGGCAACCGTGCTGATGACGATGGTTGAACGACCGCAGCGACAAATTCCCCTCTAGTTTTACAGCATGAAACCTTATGCGTGACAGAGTCGCCATGGAAACGTTTACGCATTTAAAACGGTGGTGATGTGGTGTGCTCAATCAATCGGGAGCGGCAAGCTGTCTCTAAAACGGTGGAATAAGCCTCACCCCAATGTAACTGCTGGTGCAGCCAAATTTCGGAAGTGGCGCTAGCTTCATGTCCCAATAAATGACCGTCAAGATCACTCTACTTACATGAACGGCCGTACGATCAATTACATCATGAGTATTAGTAATGTTCCATTCGGTAGCAAAACGGTGATACAAAGATTTGTCTTCGGCACAGGCACTTTATGATAATGCTCGTGATAAGAGCTCAAGATGTAAGAGGGAGGGAGAAATTGCTTAGTTATTTTTGGACTAGTCAGAATCAAGAAAACCAAAAACTAGCAGTTGTTCCGTGTTCGAATCCAACCGATGAGCGAAGCTCCTTAGAAATGGGACGCAGGCGGCGTTCGGCGCGCCCGGCGTTTCATTGTCCAGGCAACGGACCACCCACTGGGCGTACGACAGGGTGAAGCGATGGTTTAGCGCGTTCGCCGGTTTGAGGGGAGAGGAAATAGCCGAAGAAAGAGGCACAGGGAGACTAATCTGCCTCCGTTTCGCATGCGGTCGTATTCTCGCGCTTTGCGCATCGTGCAGGCGCCATCCGCGTTCCAGCGCTCATATAGCTCATTTATCCTCCCGCGTGAAGGGGAGACGCCACAGCTGTCACCGTGCCAGGGAGCTTCAACGGCGACGGCGACGGCGGGGTGCCGGCCTAAGGAGCTTCGCTCCTAAAAAAAATGAATACTAAGCAAGGCGAGGGTGCTGTTCTCACTTTCTTCTTCTGCACTTCGAGCAACGCGCTTGCCATCTGCGTCAAAGCCTATCACGTCCTGTACAACGAAGTTCAAAAGAACTGGCTGATGCGCTATGTGAGGTTTTCTGGTTGGTTAGATGGTTTAAGGGGTTTATAGTCCCAAAGGGAATCGGGCGACGACAGAAGCCGTAGTGGTGGGAACGGATAATTTTACCAACTGGTGTTCTTTAACGGAAATCGCACAGTACACGCACCTCTAGCATTTGGCCTCCATGGAAATGTGACCGCCGTGGCCAGTATCGAACCCACGTCTTTAGGGTCAGCAGCTCAACAACGCAACCACCACCGAGCCACCGGATGGATGGATGGATGGATGCTATGAGCGTCCCCTTTATAACGGGGCGGTGACATGTCTGCCACCAGGCTCGAAAAAAAAAAAGAAAAGAAAATGGGAAAAAAACTTCGTTGTTTCATGTTGGCCTAATGCCTTATCTACATTGATTAAGTCTATGTTATTATACCAAAAAAATATAAATTCACGGTCCATCTCTCTGCCTCTTAAGGCAGAATGACCTTATTTTTCCCCATTATCCCCTTCAGGCGCAACGTCCACATTTGTGGACGCGACTAGTTTTTGTCAGTTCCTCGGACTAGTGGGAAAGAAAGGGCAAGATACACAGTGCATAGAAATAATTGAACCTTCTGCATAGTCAATGTGTCTTTACTTGACCCCAATGTCCTGCATACGACTGCAGCCGATCACTTTTATAAAGGCACTACGATGTTTGACGGGTCACTGGGCTTCCTGCGTTCCAGAACCAACTTCTTAAGTATTATTTTTCTTTGCTCAAAATGAACAGAGCCAAAAACAAACTGCGTGGGCATTTTGAGCCTAAGATTACCTTCTTTTCGTGTAAAAATTGTACTTGAGTGGTTGAAGAATAATTAAATATTTAATTATACGCTAATTAAGATTAATTAGCATAGCTCGCAAAAAACAACAAATTTTTTCA
>JALIZH010028207.1:0-15472 GCA_030522465.1 Rhipicephalus appendiculatus | reverse complement strand
CTTCAACGGAAGCGACAGATAACTGGTATTGCACGCACAAGCGCACGCAGCCTTCTGCACGTAGTGGACAGCGTCTGCACAAAGAGATTGCAAACAGTTAAGTCATATGTGACAGTGAGGAAGATACACGCATATGGCAAATACGTGCAAAGTTAAATAAATACGCACGTCTAAAATATGGAATGCAAATATTTCTACCGCGATGCCATACATAATCGAAAACGCATTTCGAGTCACATAGCGCAACAGCTCACGTGCGGCAGCCGCAGCCATCATGCCTAGGCACCGCGACCGCCGAGCCGCCAACGAGTCGGCGAGCTCTCTGCAAGCGGCGTCGTATACAGCTCGAGCAAGCGAACGGGGGGGCCGAACGTGGAGCTTCTGCCGCCAGCGAACCTCAAACAGAGGAGCGGGCGAACGCGGAACCGCCGCCACGAACGGCGCTGAGCTGCTTTCGAGCTAGCGCCGCGGAAGCCGACGGTAATGGCGACAAATTTTAACAAAGTTCCTGGATCGAGCGGCAGAGTACAACGAGCGAACGCGGGGGCCGCCGCCACGAACGGCGCTGAGCTGCTTGCGACCGATTGATGGGGAAGCCAACGGTAATGACGAAAACTGTCCACCGAGTTCCGAAGCACAGCTAAAGTCGGCTAGCTAAAGCACGCACCAGCTGCCGGTGCACTTCAAGCGCGCGACATGCAACCAATACAACCGAGCTCGTTGACGGCAACCGCAATGCGTTTTGGACGAGTCGCACCGCAGCGGCGAGGCCTCTGCCCAATATCGCGAGCCCGCAGCTCATCACCGCGGCGAGAGCGTCCAGGCGGCCGACGGCAATGGCGGCCAATTATCAGGCAGTCACAAAGCACAGGCGAGCGGACGCCGAAGCCGACCTTCGCGGTGCATTTCGTGCGCGCGATATACACAACACGATCGAGCCCGTTGCCAACTAGCGCGATGCGCTTCGCGCAAACGACAGGTACGGAAAAATAAAGTATGATCACTTACTTGTGAAATAATCCAACGCCAACTTCAGCCTAGAGTCAGACTGAATTCATGGATCCGATAGGCCTATGTCTTCTCGGCCGCCATTCCCAGCCGGTGTCGACGCAGTGCCGTTGCTACGCCGGCGCACCGTGGCCGGAGAAATACAGAGCGGCGTCTCGGCGTGTCGAGACCAGCTCTAAACTTCATGGTTGCGGCGAAACGTAAAAGAAGCACCGCACGCTCATCCACGCATACGCGGCATACGTGTTTATCCGCCGCGGCGTAGTTCCTAAATCATCGAACTCTCCGAGCGCGACACAACCGCCAACGCGCCTCCATGAAAACAAGTGAGAAGACTGACCAAGAGCGAGGAGGACGGTTAGTTTCCTTGACAACGGTTTGCACACGGAACATATCTCCCGAGCGGTTCATCCCTTTGGTGCCTTTGGGGACTAACTGGTTTGCACACGGCACGTATCCCTCTGTGGTTACTCCTCAGCGGTCTATCCGTTCATCGCGCGCGCCTATTGGGCTCCGTTACTCCTCTTTCGGGTAATTTTGCCTTAGAGTGTAAGTCACAGTAATTATATTCAGTTTCTTCATCTGCAGCTGAATTTAGATAAGAAGTTTTCACTGTTGCTGGATGTTCATAGACTTAGGCAAGTGTACATTTGATACTGCAATTCATATATACCGAGATTTAAGCTTCACCCAATCTATGTCTGTTGGATAGAACATTGGATCAATTTAGTCTCGTTGAATGACATTTTGTAGTAATAGTTTTTCGCTGTTATTGCGGAGGAGCAGGAGTTAGCTGTGGGAACTTTCTAGACGTTCGCGGAGGTGCTCATATATGTTTCATAGACTCCTTGATGACCCAATGTGTCGTGACATGTTGGTATTTCTACTGAATATAATTTTTTCTTGTCTATGAAATAAATTTCGTGAGGTTTTCCACTCAGCCGATTTTTCAGTTAATATATTTGTCACATGGCTGTGAGCCATCGTAGAGTACCGTTTTCTGACGCCAGCTTGCTAAGCTTACGAAACTCGAGTATTTCTCTCAACCCATTTAAAAGTACCCCCACAAATAATTCTTTAGAAAGGGAAGATATACAACCACCCGTCTGTAGCACAAAGCCTCAAGGCAATTCATGCGGATTTCTCAGCAAGAAAAGTTTCTTAGTTGCCGAGAAATTCGTCCTGGTCCGGGGTTCGAAGCCGGGACCAACGCTTTTGCTCTACCTATTGAGCTAACCAGGAAGCTAGCAATTGGCAGCACGAGGGCGAATTCATGGACAAATCGAAGCACATGGACGCCAGCAAATGTTAATGTGACATTCCAGAGAACGTATTTGCGTTCTCTGGAAATCTCACAAGCTGGTTAGGGAATGCAATTATATTGACCCATTAGGTCCCACTGTACTTTAAATTGTACACTTCCTTTTTCGGGAACAGAAAATACAAAACAGAATATTCTGATCTTGCTCATTAGAATTTTCGATGCCAAATGTTGCAGCAAGATAATCCTAATTTAGAATATTGACTGGGTTATATTTTTTCTGTCTTATGAGTCGTCAAACTTTAGGAAAATGAGAGCCTGCTAAACGAACGTGGTCAGTAGTACTTTTTCTAAATTAATTTGAAGTTTTATATTTTATATGTTGAAAAAACGGACTGCTTCTGCTTCAGCAAGAGCAATTGAATGTTTGCATAGCGCGAGAAGCCTATAGAGTGCATAGTTTTGCTGTGAGGAGTAATCAAATGTTCCTGTACTTTATTTAGTACACTGGGACTTTGTGGGAGCATACATGTAACTCTTGTGCGTAGCATCACAGATTCAACAAGCTTTTTTTTTATTAATGCCGTTTTTTTCGGTTACCTCAGACTCATGAGGCTGCGAAAGATGTCGCTGTGAATATACGAGAGCATCTCCATGTTTTAATTGTCGATTCTGACCCTAACATGGGAACTTAGGAGTAGGAGGGGAATGACGACGGAACGAATGGATGCTCTCTGCTAAAGATAAACAAACATGGAACGGAAGGAACGTGGGTAAGATAACTTCTGTTTTGACTCAGGAAAGCAGCTTTGTTTCGAAAATGGCGAAGACAACAGCATAGTTGCTATGCTGATGAGAGACTGCCCAGTTGAGTCACTATGCTCTCTATCGTGGTGGCCATTCACTGAAACAAAAAAAAAGCGTAGTGCCACTGTCCTCCTTCTTCATCCGCAGTAACAATGCCATGAGGGGGGTTTGAGCTCTACGATCAAGCTGCGAATGACTACAAAATGTTCATCCCTGATAAAAAGTGGTACCAGCCCCTATTTACCCAGATGATCAAAATAGCCGCTGACAACGCATAAAGGGTCTTCTACCACCCTGGAGGCTTTAGCAAGCCCTCTACGCGTTGACTATTGTCCTTTAGTCGCATAATAGCAAAACACTGACTGCGCCTTGTTGTACTCAACAGAAGTATCAAAGATCTCCAGCGTCCACTGTGCTTGATATTACCCTCTATCCATACGGACATTTTCACAAGAAGCTGGCAAAACAGTTGAATTCTGCCACAATACACCAAAATGATGTCGCCAAAACAATGACGTTACGCTTTTCATAAAGCACTAGTCCTTGACTAAGTTGCACGGGCCAAGATAACTTTGTTATTCGTTTGGCAAGGGCCCAGCGTACTCGCCATTCTTGCACCAAGTCACCTTGCCGATTGCTATCTCGAAGGCCCAGCGTACTTTTTATAGTACAGTATCATAACTCCTGAAGAAATACACGTAAGTCTATGAACATTTGCAAGTGTGGTTGTCTAATGCGGTGAATTAACTATGCCAAATATTAATAAAATCGGACCAGTAGTTCTTCCGTGGGCCTTAATGGGTTAATGACAGTTGGCTTGCGAGTTGTGGGGTGGCTTTACAATGCAATGTGCGGCACGCGTCTTCGGCGCATGTTGAAAACTTGTGGCAATATTTACGCAAGATTCGGCTGCACCGCATTTTGGTTTTTTTTGTCTGATTTGTGTGTGCGTTTTCACTTTCATAATATTTGGACGAAAGCACGAGTGCAAGTCAATAACCTTCCTTGCGGGCAATTGTCTACACTTGCCTATTTTTCTAAGGGTTTAGAGCAACTCACCCGCGTTCGTCTCAACGGCTTTTAAATGCGAATGCATTTCATAGTCGGGCTATGTCAGGCATCCCGCGTTGTCCGGCGGCAGCGTCCGCGGGGGAGGAGGATAGGTTGAGGAGGTGTCCGCGCACCGGCAGGTGTTATCTATCCGCTCTCACTCCCTCTCCCATAGCAACAGCTGCGGGCGCGCGCGCTTATCCTCGCCCCTAGCAAAGTGGAGAGGAGGAGCGCGCTCTGGCGCGTGAGGGCGCTCGCATCGCGGGAGCTCAGCGGAGCTCCCGCGATAAAAAAAAATAAAACAGGCGCGGCGCCGTGCTCCCGACCGGGCTGCAGAAATTAGGCGCCTTTTCCTTCTTCGAACCACAACCTCCATATATAAATGGAGTGAAGCGCGCGCGAAGTGCATTCGCATTTCCTCACGATTCCCTTCGGGGAGGTGGGGGCATTTTTTTTCTTGAACATTCCATAATAACTGACTGTCAATATGGCTTTATAAAAAAGGAGTCCACGGAGCATGCCCTACTTGTTGAAATAGAATATATGTGTATTAAAGAATTTGGAGACCCAGCTTTTAACTCTTGGTATTTTTATTGATTTCAGCAAAGCTGTTTAATGTTTATAATACAACGTTCTATTTGCGAAATTAGAACACTATAGTGTACGTGGCCAAGCCTTTAACCTAATGAAGTCATATCTGGGTTCACGGTCTTAATACGTAGTCATTAGGAATTACGCCACACAAATTCTAAGTATTTAAAAGGCGTCCCTCAGGGCAGCATTTCGAGGCCACTGCTGTGTAACATGCACATACATGATATTCCTAACATCAACACCCATGCAAACACGTTATACATGTGGACGACAACTACATATTATTTTCTTCTAATGATATACAACACTTAGCAGATATTGCAGACGACGTGCTCGCATAACTTGCCCCATGGTCATCGGTTAACTCAATAAAGATAAACAAACAGAAAACAAAAGCAGTGCTCTTTATTCATAAAAGAAAACAATTATCGTTACGGCCCCTGCCTACACCTAGGTTATACTGTGATCGAGTACATGAACACGTTTAAATCATTAGGAATAACGTTAAGCAGTACAATGGCATGGGACGTACATGTTAATATTCTTTCTTGAACACTTGCTAGAATCATAGAAATCACTTCGCGTAACAAATATATTTTTCCCACCAATACTAAGCTTACTTTGTATGATGCGTTTTTTTTTATTCCCACATCACCTATTGTCTGCTCGCCTGGGTCAACACAACATTGTCGATCATACTAAAACTACAAACTCTGCAAACATAATGTTCTGCGCAATTGTTAATGGGTCCAATGATTCGCCTACTGAGCATGGGTCCTATGATTCGCCCGTCTTCTTAGAGCACAATACTGTACCTGTAAGCACATTATTCGACAGCTGATTTTCATGCTGTTATTTATTTTTCAATACTGGCAGTCTCACTTCGAGAGCAAGGCAGGTGGGCATACTGATTTCAACGTGAGCATGAACGCAATACACACATCGCAGAGTACATTTGCGTTTCATACATAGAAATGTTATCTCTACTACAACATTAGTATTTACAACTCAGCAGTGAAACTTAATAACGTCTAATGCAACATAGAAAGATCATGCAAACAACAAAAGAACAATTTGCAGAAATATGAAACTTTGTTTTTCATGGTTAGGGCTTATTTTCTATCGCATACCCAAAGGTTGACGGTGATTCAATGTTTGCTATTGTTGGGTCAAGGCGCTTCCACTCCCTAACTGCAGTAGGAAAAAATGAGTATTTAAATAAGTTGGAGTTACAAAAGTATTCATCTAACGTTTTATCGTGTTTATTACGTGATATCCGTGATATTACGTGATATTACGTCATTAAGCAACAACCAACTAAAATGGTTCATTTATTTCTCAAATTATTCCACTTACATTTCGCCACTCATCATATGATGCCAGAGTACAAAGTAGTTACGTATTACCCAGGTGTAGAACATTGGTTATTCTATATCAAGTCATATTGAGCCAGAGCTCTTGAATAGTGCATTTTATGACCGCCTAAATACTATGTCTCTTTCCGTTATCCGCAAAAGCATTATTCAGCAATCTGTGTAACCGTAATATCAAGTGTTTTCATGTCTTCACACATTATATCAATCTGTGTTATTGTTTTGCGCTCACTTATAGTAGTGCTACTAATTACGATACATATGTCCTTTTCTCAATTTTATCTCTTTTTAATATGCCCAGCGACTTTTACGAACTTTCGGCAGGGGAGGGCACCAGCGGCGGGTGCGGGGTGGCAACAACCCCCCCCCAAAATTCACGCCTGCCCCGCTCTCCATTTTTGTCCCCCCCTCAAAGAAAACATATCCAAAACACAACGCACAAGTTCCACGCCTCCCTGCCACCTGAAAGAACCCACTTGTCGCCAGTGCCCCACCAATAAAAAAATCCTGGTGCCACCCCTGACTTTCAGCCCGGTACTTGTTTTTCGCTTTGTGCCTACTGCTGACATGTAAGGATGTCGAGGCCCGTGAAGTGTCGTAAAATTCGCTGCTTTCTTTTAATACCAAAGTGTTTTATGCCGGGGTCCACCAAGATTTCAGTGACGTATTTCCGTCACGGAAATGACGTCGAAAAAATACACATTATCAGAAGACAAGGAAGAAAAAAGTTCTGTCACCCGGAGTCGAACCTACGACCTCTTGGTCCACACGAAGAGATGCCGGGCACGCTATCCACTGCGCCACGGTCACATACTCCTTAGGCATTACAAACGCGCCTTTTATATCTACCACTGTCCTCTCGCAGTGCCCTTGCTGAAGTAAAGTAATGCACCATAACTTTAAAAGCCACGATTGGTTTCTTCAGAGCGTCGTTTCTACGCGTCCGTCCCATTCGGCGCGTTTCGAATAGGAAAAGTGCAGTTTTATTGACGCACTAACACACTGCCAGGTGGCGACCTTATCCCCCAGCGTTGGCGTCGCACATAGCATCCATCCATACCAAAGGTAGCTCTGCGAAGCGCGAGCGCTTAGCGTGGCCGTAACTCCGCGTCCCTAGCTCGCCCCGCGAAAAATCGCAGCCGGCCAACGGGGAAGACACGACGCGCGTTGCGTTTCCCTCTGGTCGGGCAGTGGTGTTCAAGAATATGCCGCGAGTAACCGACCTCAGCTCAAATTCAGCGTCCAATCAGTGACGCTCTCCTGGCTGTCACACCGCTTTCCCTAATTCCCCTCTCACCGTGCAGGTACGATTTGACCACAAGTGTTTGTTTAATCATTGCTCATAGACGTTAGTCGTCGGGATACAGATGTACCACCGAGCGTTAACGTGGATGCATCCACGTTAAACGGTGCTATAACTGTCAAACACCGATATACATTGTGTAAGCTCTTTCATATCAATGTACTGCAAACATTCAACTTCTTCTGGTAGGACACGTTTCACTTTCGTGTTATACCGATTCCTATGACAGAGGGATAGATGAATGAGCTTTAATGGGTCCTTCGGAACGCGCTTTAGCACGTTGCGGGCCGCTCCCCACGTCGGAACAGAAAGACCAAGCCTCTCCGCTGCGTCGCGGGCCCGTTGGACTGCCCATAACTGTTGTTCGAGTCCGGAGCTGGTAATAGCAGCCTCCCATTTGGACGGCGTGATGACTTCACCACAGCGTAACGCGGGGCACCGCCAGAGCATATGTTCTAAGTTAGCTATATCCGCGCATAAGCAACATGTATCAGTTGGCTGTATTTCTGGATATATCTTGTGCAATAGCGCGGGGTTAGGGTACGCCCCGACCTGAAGTAGCCTGAGTGTCAGAGCCTGAGGTCTGCTTAATTTTCTCTGTGGTGGAGGGTATTGTCTCCGCGCCAGGTAAAAATGCTTTGTGAGTTCGTTATACAAGGTGGGAGGGTCCCGATTCTCCAAAACGTCAGCGCCGCGCCCCCCCCGATAGCTAAGCGGTTTACTAGTCCCCGCGCAGCTATGTGGGCTGACTCGTTGAGATTGGGCGGGGCTCCCCTCAATCTGTCCCATGTGCGCTGGGAACCAAACGAGTGTGTGTGGCTCAATCTCCTTGTCCCGAAGGATCCGCAAAGCCGGTTCCGAGATGGTGCCCTTGGCAAATGCTCGGACCGCGGATCTCGAATCGCTGTAAATTGTGGACCTCCTGTTGTCCAGCAAGGCCAACGCAATCGCCACTTGCTCCGCTATTTCAGCCTGCGTCGTCCGGACCGTTGTTGAGTTTGTGATACTGCCCTCGTGGTTGATGCTCACTGCCGCATACGCCTTCCCCTCGGGATACTGGGCCGCATCGACGAAGCAGCTGTCCCATGCATGTTCGTGAGCCCTTTCTAGTAGAGCCTTTGTCCTGGCCCGTCTCCTACCCACGTTATGCTCGGGATGGACATTTCGCGGGATGGGGACAACGGTGATTTGTTCTGGCTGTTGACGAGGAATGCTGCAGAAGCGATACTCGATTTCCATCGGTGGAATCCCTAACTCCCGCAGGATGTTCCTACCGGGACGCGTGGTGGACAGTCTGGCAAATTGCGCCCTCTCCTGTGCCTCCGCAATTTCTTCCAGCGTGTTGTGCACGCCGAGACGAAACAGCCTGTCCGAGCTTGTGTACATGGGGAGCCCGAGAGCCCTCTTGACAGCCTTCCTGATTAACGTGTTGAGCTGACGCTGACGAGTGATGCTGACGTCCTCTAATGGCTGCCACCCTCTCGGTTTGGGGGCCCCTGCGCCTGGGCCTGTACAGAAGCAGTTCCGATTTCCGCGACGAGCACCGAAGACCAGTCGGTTTTAGGTAGTTCTTCGTGACCTCAATGGCTTCCTGTAGTGCAGCCTCTATTCGTCAATCGCTGCCTCCAGTACACCATATGGTGATGTCGTCGGGTCCGAAGCGAGGTCGCCCATCTTGAGAATAGTCTCTCTGTCGGTCAGGAATGATTTTTGTGTAGTCGTGGAAGCGCTTGCCAAGCCCAAGGCTTGAGATCTGAGTCAACACGAAGTGGTGGAAAACGTTGTCGAATGCGCTCTCCAAGTCCAGTCCCAGTATGGCTCTTAGGTCCCTTGTGTTACTATCGATGACTTGGTCTTTGATTAGTTTCATGGCGTCTTGCGTCGAGAGGCCTGCCCTGAAGCCTATCATGTTGTGGGGGTAAATGTCGCGTTCCTCCAGGTATCTGGTAACCCTGTTCAGGATGGCGTGTTCGGCCACCTTACCCACGCGCACGAGGTCAGCGAGATGGGCCGAAGGTTGTCGAGGCTGTGAGGTTTGCCCGGTTGGGGGTTGAGGATGGTGGCGGCCGTCTTCCACATCTCCGGGACACTACCACTCCTCCACGCCTGGTTGACGACATCCGTCAGGTACTCCACCGACCTGTCACCCAAGTTTCTCAGAGCCTTGTTTGTGATCTTATCTGGACCCGGGGCCGACCTGCCGTTTAAGTCATACACTGCCTGCCTGATCTCCTCGCTTCCAAATTCCGCGTCCAGTTCTGTTTGCGCCCCCTCCGTAGTCGGGGGCAGGAGGTGGCGGGCCGGAGGCGATTGGTACGTACTTCCCAACCAGTTCTGCCAGTACCTGATTGTCCGATGATTTTTGCCTAGCTGCATGTAGTATACGAGTCAGCGCACATCTCTGGTTTGATTTGGTGTTGGTGTCGTCCAACAGGTGCTTTAGGAGGTTCCAAGGGCCTGCCCTCCGCATCTGTCCGTCTACCGAATTGCAAATCTCGTCCCATTGTTGTTTAGAGAGGACCTTACTGTGTTCCTCAATGCTTCTATTGACCTCGGCAATCTTCTGTTGAAGCCTGCGATTGAGGCGCTGCCCTTTCCATCTGGCCAAGAGCGACTGTTTGGCCTCGAGAAGATGAGCCAGTCTGCTGTCCATCTTTTCTACAGGGAGGTCCGTGGTAACCTCCTTAGTGGTAGCCTGTATGTCCTCTCTTATCTGCGCCGTCCAGCGTTCGAGGTCGAGCTTGTCCTCGCCCTCAGGCCTCTCCTCTCTTAGTTTGCGGAACTTGTCCCAGTCAGTCGCTCGGAATTTACGTTGCCTTGTCTGTCCAACCCGCAGGACAGTGGCCAGGAGGTAGTGGTCGCTGCCGAAGTCCACGTTGAGGTTAGTCCACTTGACATCCGCCCTGTTTCGGACAAAGGTGAGGTCCGGTGTCGTGGCCCGAGTGGACGAAGTACCACATCTGGTAGGGAACGCAGGGTCTGTTACAAGCATTAGGTCCTGATTCATCGCCTCCCTCCAGAGGTCCTCCCCCTTACGAGTGTCGTATGGATAGCCCCAAGTATGGTAAGGTGCATTAAAGTCACCCGCTATAATCAGGGGGGGACCCTCTGGACAGCTGTACGGCCTTGAATAGGAGAGCCTTGAAGCGTTGTCTCAAGTCCCTCAAGATCCATTTGTCCCGTGAATTTTGAAACAGAAAATCTGTTTCCCCTAAAGGCGCAGCAGCGAATGCGATAGCAACATGTCGTAATGTTATAACGAACTAAGGCCCGCAGCTAGCTCTTTTTTCATGCTGTCGCGAAACTACAAAACGCTGGTGTAAGGGAATGTGATCGCTTCTGGGAAAGAAGCAGTTTTCGTGCAGTCTGTCGTATCAGTCGTCACAATACGAAGCGGTGAGATCATAGCGTGTAGAAAGGTATACGAGCCGTTTGCTGATGCCTGCCGAGACAGCGTGCCTGGCAGCGCTTGCGACAGCGCCCTTATAGTCAAAGTGCACAGTTGTGGCTCTAGCCACGCAGCCCCTCTACCCCGGCGTCCCATCATACTCCATCGTTCAGCGAACGACGGATAAGGCGCTTGTTTTCTGGTTGAGGAGCAATCGACGGCAGGCTCGCACGAGGGCTAGTGTTATCGCATGCGCTCTCCGTGCGACGGAGATGGGCAGCTTGTTTCATCTATGCTTCAGCCGTGATCCAGGCTCGCTCGCGAGCTTTTACTCGCGGGTACAGAATACGATGCGCGTATGCGCATCGTTAATGATTTGGACTTTATACGGAACATGACGGCGACAATGAAACCTGTACAGAGTTTCGATATAATTGTTATCATAATAAAAAAAATACAACAACCATGGAAGCGGGCTGGCCTTTTTTCTGGAGAGCTGCATTTTCTTCACTGTAAAGAGTTTGTCCGTTGGAAGAATCAAATAATCCGGTGCCTCTTCCATTAGTTTCGTTCTCGCCTTCACAACAATTCTTACAGGCGATATCTCCTCGACACACATTTCTTCATAAACAGGGCTACAATGTTAGCGCTAAGCGTTGAACCTATCAGGATTTTGAGCTGGTCGGCTACACGCTGTTCTTTCCGCTTGCGCAACCGGAAACTCTCAAAATGGAGCGAAATCAGTGCACGATAATCATGAGAGCGGATGAAGATAGGGTGGGCGAATGCATGGCAAAGCAGGGTAGGAGACAATGTAGAACTGGCATTTTTTGTGTATGGACCAATTGAGAGTATGCGCCCTGATCATGTCAGGTGCATCACCGTTGTGGCGTTACGAAGAGCGCTAAAAAAGAAAATGAGAAACGCTAGGAGAAAATAACCCACAGGATTTTTTTATTTTCAGAGCCCGTTTTTGGGCCCTTGAACAGACAGGGTATGCAAACACGGACGCATGAGAGTAGTCAAGGCACCACAAACGCCGCGAAGTGAAAAATCGTACAGCGGTCGAGGAGAACCTAGACAAAAAAAATTAATTAAGGCAGCTTCGTACTAGCGGTGCCAAACCTTAAGGAAGTGCGGAGCTGGGCAGCCTTCTTTGATTCTTTTCGGTTTTCTCTTTCTTTCCTCCTCTCTTTTTCTTTTGTTTTCATTTTACTGCCTTTTTCTTTCTTAATTTCTATTGATTTCTTCCTCTCTTTATTTATTTCTTTCTCTTTCTTGCTATCTCTATTTTTCGTCCTATTTTTTCCTTTCTTTCTCTCTCCTATTTTTTACTTGCTTCCTCTTTCTTCCTATTTTTATACGTGGCTTTGCCTACGTTTCGCCAAGCTTCGAAAGCCTACGATGAGATCATACGACAGCCCACTCCCCTAAAGTGCTCCGCATTTAAAATACTTATCTGCGCGTTCCCAAGCAAGACGAGGTACATATATCAGTCAGTAGCGCGTGACGGTCTACGTCACAGATAACTGGTGACTCTCTTGCCTTCACTCTTGTGTCTGTGTTTTGAAGGCGTGTCGTTTTAACATGACTGCTTTTACGTTTTTCATTGCCTTTACTTCACTATTTATTTATCGACTTAATCGGGAAAAAAATTAAAGAAGAAAAGTGCATTAACGCATCGATATAGGTATCTATTTTAGTTTTCTATGCACGATGTAATGCGTCCAAGACTCCACGAATATGCTATGCAGCCAGTTGGGTCGTCCCCCTTTAAGGCTGGAGGATGCCGCAGTGTTGAGGTCAGGCAACACTCTTGGAACCTCTGGAGGAGAGAAAGATATGACAACTTCCGGGAAGCTACTCTCGATATGTGTCCATCTAAAGGAGACGTCCACAGTCCATTTCGGCACAGCGCATTCAGTTACTTGAAAAAGCAGTGAGCTGTGATGTTTGCTCTCGACCACCTCGATGCACCGAACCCACCAGCACATTCCCAGTGTAAGAAGAAAGTAGACGCAATTTACAGAAACATGAACTTGTCAAATCTGAACATGCATATGAATGTGTCCCAGATGTTTCACAGCGATGCAGGGAATGTGTACCGGCCTTCACAGGTGCGATAGGCGGGGCCCAATGAAACGTACCTAAATCGATGGCTTACGCGCGATCAGAATCTATGCATGACCTCCGAGATCTACGCCCAAAAGCGGATGTCTAGGCGCTGCGTTCATTGCGTTGAAGCGCATTCCGTTTCTCTCATTAGTGTCGACAGTTGTGAGAACTTCTGGACATCAATAGGACGTCGCGGAAGAAGAATCGGAAATCGGGCGTGCTGGTCACCGAACTCCATCCAATCAGCTGCGGCCGAAAGAGAAAGTCCACTAGGAGGAAACATCGAGAATAACTTCCCAGCCATAAATAGATGAAACAAAAGCATGCTGGGAACTGTGAACAGGGTATGGCCACGGCATGGAGCCCGAGGGGGGACCGGCGTCGGATGAGGTTGGTTTGTGGGCGGTAGGCGCACGCGCTCGTGAATTTTTTGGGTTTTTTTTTCATTAGCTCATCAGGGAAAAGGAAAAGAAACAAGAGCGTGGTGGAAATTGTGACACGAGCCCGAGAAGGTAGCGCCTTTAGATGAGGTTGGCGTATAGATGCTAGGCGCGCTCTCTGCTACTTTTTGTTTTTCCTCCGTGGTTGAAGTGCATTCCGTTCCTCTAATTTGAGTCGAGAGTTGGGAAAACTTCGTGACGTCAAAAAAATCACCGCCCTAGCACTCCGTACAAATGGTTAACCAGCGAAGCTGAAATGTGCGGGCCCCAGTGTTTAGCAGTGGGTTCAACCCGACGATGCACTGAATCCTTCCACAGTTATCGTTGCCAGGTTGTGGTCGAACCACAGGCGGTCACAGACGTCGCAGCCGAAGCCAAAGTGCCGCTGGAGAAACTCGCCCAAAGCGGGCGTTCGCCCCGGCGAACGCGCTCCCGCAATCACGTCGACAGCCCGCAACGCCGTTTCTTCGGCGCGCCAGAGGGCGCGCCGTGGCTGCAAGCGTTTGACCTCGCAAGCGTCGTACCCAAGCAGGCGCGCCAATGGCGCGCGAGCTTGGGTACGACGCTCAGAACGACGTAACTGATAGCACAGCCAATGGAGACCGCTCGTGACACAGATGCCGAACGGTTTTTCGTTTCTCCTAGCCATATACAGCTTTCGCTGTAAAAGACGTTAAAGAGGAAGAACCGGAAAGAGAGGGCGCGCTGCTGGCCTAGCTCCCGCCAGTCAGCGGGGCGGCTGAAATAAAGTCCATTACATGGGCACATCGGCAAGAGCTCCCCCGGTGAAGTGATGTATACTGTGTCCATATTCCCCGTTCTGGTTAAAATAAACGGCTTACGGCGGCGCGCCGCAACTATTGCGCGGCGGCGGCGGCGGCGGCGGCGGCGTGCTCTCTCGAACCTTCGGCGGTGGCGCGAGCGGCGTGAGCAAAAATAGGTGGCGGCGGCCCGGCACGGCGGCGCACAGCTCTATACAGACATATGTTGAACAGTAACATATTTTAGGCAACCATTTGTTTACAGTTGCGTAACGATGCCCAAAGAAACTCGGGTATCACCAACACCAGGAGCTGCCAGCTGGTGTGTACCGCTTGTGCTTGCAAGAATGCCAGTCGTGGCTGGTGCTACATACGGCAACTTCAGCGGATGCTCAAGCATACCAGTGACGTTAGCCCAACGTGGCGCTTGTATCATAGGAGTGCATATGTAAAGTTTATAAAATTAGATAGCCAGTTTCACCAACAAGACGCCTCCATATGATCTTTTAGATGTGAAGCATCTTATGGCGAAGCTTAATCCGGTGGTGGTGGTGGTGGTGTGCCGCGTGCCCACCCCTACTGCGCATGCGCAAACCCTTTAAAAATAAAAATAAAAAGCCTCCTCTCCCCCTCTCTCTCCTCTACGCATCCCTCCCCGCGACAACCACACCCTCACTGCGCATGCGCCTCCCCCTCTCCCCCTCTTACACTCCCCCCTCCTCTCTCCCCTCGAGGCATCCCTGCCCGCGGCGTCTACACTCCCACTGCGCATGCGCGTCCCCCATCTCGCTCCTCTCCTACGCTCCCTCTCTCTCCTCTACGCATCCCTGCCCACGGCGTTCACACTCCCACTGCGCATGCGTGTCACCCCCTCTCTCTCCTCTCCTACACTCCCCCTCTCGCCTCGCGACGCCGACGCAGGCAGCGTCTGCTAGCGAGTTTCTTGGTTGAAAAAAACCGACTGCTCGCGCTGCACAACTGTTCACTGGCCACCCCGTATATATGGCAATGGATCTCGACCTCCAATGTGGTGCCGGTGGGAGATTTCTCCTGTGCGTTGTTGAACAATAAAAATTCGCAGCGTGCGCGTTAACTAAAAGCGGAGTGCGGGTCTCTGTGTCCAGTCGGAGTCTTCTGTCTCTCATTGCCCGTTAGCCGCGATTGGCATGTTCCAGTAGGAAACACTGCTCCATCACTGCCTGCTTTGCGCCTCCCCAGTTTTCTCTCCTGCGCAACGCTGCGATGAGCGCCAGCGTCAACGCCGCCGCCAGTGTAAGCGTTAACGCCCGCGGCTTCACATCTACACATGGTTCCCTTCAGCGGGAGATGGTGTAATTTTTTCCAATGCACTTTTTCTTCGTCGACCTGGCGT
>JALIZH010028206.1:0-30200 GCA_030522465.1 Rhipicephalus appendiculatus | reverse complement strand
GGCGTGTAAATCATACTTTTCATGGCTAGTTAGTCATGATTAGAGACCGGATTATAGGCAAATGCCTATTTTTTTCCTTGTGTTCCTATCGTGCCACTTTGATATATGAGCACGAATTAGGGGTTAGGGAGGGCTTTTATAGTGTTTTTATAGTGCCTATAAATGCCTATTTTTGGGGTTTGTGCCTAAATGTCTGTAAGTGCCTATAAATGCCTATTTTCAAAAACGGCGCCCATATGAGCACTATTTAAACTCAAATTTTGCTTTCGAGTACAGTTTGAGACCGTAATTCATATTACCGGGCAAAATTGACGCTTCGGAACTCTATGGAGTGCCACAACTTAGTTCCCTAGTTCAACAAACTTCCGGTAAGCAACCGAGCAGTGAAATGGGACGCGCCGGCCACTTCACCCCACCGCACTGACATGCCGCGAGCGGTTGGAGCAGGGTGAGTAGGAGGAGAGGAAAATGCGCTATTTCTGCAACCCTAAATGGGAGCACGTCCCAGCGTATACAGTGCAATGGGGAGAGGAAAATAAAGGTGGCAAGAGGAGAGGAGAAAAGAGGAGAGTGGCGTTCGGGGCCGAGGACGTGGAGGGCGGCTTTTACAGCCGGTTTTCCAGTCCATTTTTCCCAAGGAATTGAAGCACCTCCTTGAATACGTGGGTGTGGTGGGGGGGCAGAAAACAGTAGGTACCTCTGTGCAGCAGCAGGAAGATGGAGAACGAATGTGAAACCATGCATGGAGTGCCGTCAGGGGAATGTAGAGTGCAGGTAAAAAAAAATCAGATGTGCATTTGGCTTTTGTTTCGTTTGTAATTTACTTCTTAAAGGGCGCTTCACCAGGTCACATAAGAAACTTTAGTTAAACACTGGAAGTTGTTGCGTGCCCAATGAAGAGCTTTGTACCACAATAACCTTTTAATTGGTTCAATTACGAGCCGCGAAAGCATGATGCTGGTAGGTGAGCTTGAAACCTTTGCCACTGGCAAGCCAAATATCTTCCCTGCCCTCTTCGGTATTGGAGGAACTCGGAGCCGGAATATCACACGACGCAGACGCATCAACACGTCATGCGCATGCAAAGTTACACTGGGTGCGCTTGACATGCCCAAGCCAGGTCGTGCACACAAGCGGTGTTGTATCGTTTCGGCGTTCTAGTGTAGTGCCCGTTTGTGTGGGATGGATCCCTTTTTGCGCTTGCATGGAGAGGCTGGCATGGATGATGTATCCTTACCACGACACAGCGTGTCGCACCGCTGGAACTGCTGTAATAGACAATGTATCAAAAACACGCCAAGCGTTGTCAGGGCTGGCGCCGGCACGACGCGGCAACGGCGAGAACACGGACGCAAATGAAATAGAAATAGCTTAGTCTCGCATCGCGCTCAATTCGAAGTAAAATAATAAATAAAAACGCACACAGATTTCATTTGTATCTTTTAATATTTCTACAACTTTCATTGTTCTATTAAAGCAACAGATTGCACAAATTACACATGTCGCCTCGAATCATTCTCGCAGTGCCACGTACTACTCTGACGTACGCAGAACCATATTCCTTATTGTACGTCACCTCCTCCATGGTGCGCGCGCCCGTGAGATCAAGAGCAAGCGGCGTTTAGTCTGACATTTCACCTCTTTCCGGGGTGCGTAGCGTTGCAAATCTTGGCAGACGTGATCGTTAGCGCCCAGTGTATGCATTACGCTTGCCAGCTCGAAATGCTCAAACCTGGTAAGGGGGCTTTTAAGGCGTTCACAGACAGAGGATAAATTGACCCTGCGCGATTACCCCAGGCCAATACGAGGCTAAAAGACCCTTCATGCCTTTTAGCGGTCTGGGATATTGGCTCCTGGGCTGCCCTTCGCAGAAATGCCGAAAAGAAAGAGACCCAGGAGCGTGTTTATTAGACGGCGGACACCTTACTCACCAATGCTGGACAATAAAAGAAGAGAACGTGTTCTGGAAACCGTGCGGGAAAACGGACAATAGCATGGCTAGTTAAACCATTGACGCCTTTGTGCCATCATAAACTATAAAATTTGTTTGCTTTCCAGTTGTAGACACAGGAAAGCAAACCTTTCTTCGAAAATTTGAGTTTTTGTAAATATTTATTGTGCCTATATTTACGATTTTGGGGGCCTAAAACTGTGTTTTGTCTGCCTGTTTTTGGCGCCTAAAACGCAATTTTTTAGTGCCTAAAAATCCGGCCTCTAGTCATGATATTCATGATATGACCAGTCAATCATGTTCGTCATACAGTCATGTTACGCCATACCAATTTTTATATAAATCCCATTAACGATACGGCCAGGAGAGCTCAAAGTCGTAGGCGGCTAGATAGATAGTCAGATAGATAGATACCCTCAAACTCGCCGAAGTTCGCTAAGAAATGCTTCGCATTTAATAATTTTTATGGCAATGATAGACTTTCTCATTACTTGCTAAAAGGCAGCCATCATTTTATTCAAACTGCAGCTTTTTTTTTCATTTTTGAGTACACATCGTGATGCGTTTCCACATTACAGTTTTCGCTGCACAGATCAGCGTAGTGACATCCACTATCACACAATGATTGTTAGAGATGTGTCCGTCTTTCCGTGCGGCTTCATGACATTATGGCGGCTTGTGTGTTTTTTTTTTTTTTTTTGCGAGTGAGGTAGTGGAGTACAGGAGAGGCAGGCGGCTAACTAGACTTCGTCCAGTTTGCGACGCTACATGTAGGAAAAGGAATGAAGAGGTAAGTGGTGTAGACAAAGGATGAGCGCAGACAACGCACGTAACGCTGACGCATGTCTGCAGGTGATGTACACTTGTAATTTGCTTCGAAATGTGCCGCAGGGCTCATATTGCTTTGTGGGCTAAGTGGTCATGACATCTAGAGATTCTGAAGTGGCCCTGTAACACTTTTAGAGCATCGCCAGAAAACGGTGCCGATCGGTATTCGAGGCTCCTGAGAACATCTCACGCAAGTAGTATGGCAAAGCACGCGGCCTGGAATTTACAATTGATGTTTAATATCAGCAGAAGTCACTCCATCACTCTACAAATAATACTTTAAACGGATATGACCACGATATAAAGCCTCAGTCCACGGACATTGGCTAATTTGAGCATCGTGAGCTGTATAGTTATCACGGTCACCGTGAGATGCTAACCCGTGCTGAGGCGCCATCTCGTGATCACACTTAAACTAAGCTATTAAAGCCTGCGACAAGGCTCTATAGTTCCGCTCGTATTTGACGCATTCTCAAAACTTTGGCGGCCGTCGATTTGAGAGACAATAATTACTTTTCACAAAGCAGTTCGATGAATACTTAGAAGAGTCTCTCAGGGCTCCTTTAAGAAAGTCATTTTTCCACATGTGACAGCTTTAAACACGACGTGTTGCTTTTGTGACTTTCCTGATGGTTTTGCTAGGCGGTTAATGAAACATCATACAACGCTACTTGCAATATGTATGAAAATTATGCAGCACTTTACATGTTAGAGATATATCTAGTGCGTATTCATGAGAGATGAAACGAACAAAATGCAGACTATGCAAATATTGCCTCAGGACACTTCGTTTAACACTCAAGGGCGCAATTTCGTGTCAATATTCGTATTGCGCAAGCAGATGCCGACGAGCATGATTGCGGCACGGCTCATGGTGAAGACGACAAGTAAGAGGTGGTGAGCCCGAAGAAGGTTCCGGGAGCTAGTGACTGGTAACCTTGGGCACTCTTCAGCGTTTCATCTAAAATATTCGGGGGGAGTGGAGAAAAAATTTTAAAGTTTCAATCGTATTTGGGGACACTAGAAAAACAATGTTCAGTGGAAACTAATGACCTACGGAAATAATGGTTAATATTATTGCATTAGATTCAGGAGACACTCCTTCACAAGATGAAAAGAACGATCATTCGCCACCGCACCATTTTTTGCGTCTAAGCTTATCACTGATTGCGTCTCTTTTTGTATGCTTTGATGCTGGCGTGGGACAGTTCGTGTCAAATTATACGTGTAATTTTCTGGTCCTCATAATGTCCCTTTGACATGGGACTACGTCTGAGAAAATAGCCAATACATAAGAAAACAGTTACGGCAGACTTGATGTGTTTGGTTTTTCACCTAGACGAAGCTTCGGCTTACTTCTATTCATGCAGCTCACCAGGTCTGCATCGCAACATAGTCTTAACCTTTATTGATATTACTTACATATTATTTGTGCTAAAAGCTCCGTTATCCATAGTTAGTCTACCCAATTGAAAATTTGAATTCATGCACTAGCGGAATATATAAAGCAAACAGATATAGAAAATTAGAAATTTCTACAGATATGATGGGCACAAACACAACGCTTTCAACATAATATCAAGAACTAAAATATCCACGGAAACCTCGCTGTAGTCAATCTAGATAATCTGAAGTTGAGATAACCAGATTTCATGTCATGTCCCCTCATTATACCTATATTTACACAGGGCTGGTCTCGCAGTATCACCCCTCTGTCAATTATGCTAAGCAACAGAAAGTAGTGGTCCATGTTTTTTTGTCATGTCCCAGACAGTCATAAATTATTAGAAGACTTCCAGTTATTCCGTTTTCGAGGGTAGGTTTACGCTTGACTGCACAATTAGTGCTATTTTGCGGGGACACCATCTTGGGCATAGAGACAGGGATGTATTTGATGAGGTTTCAAATTTTTTTTCAAGGTACTAAACGTATCCAGTTTTAAACTATACTTTATAAATATTCATAAAATAATTTTAAAAATGTTTCAAAGTCAAGCATATCCATTCGAAAATTTTCTGGTCAGGTAAACAAAGCTCTCTGGTCTACTACGAAGTGCACAATTTTGTCTCATAAATAAGTTATTAATTTTTTTTCTTTCTAATTCTTTACTTAGGAATATTATAAGTATTCTTGTAGGTGTCATCGCAATGTTAG
This sequence comes from Rhipicephalus appendiculatus, assembly GCA_030522465.1. Lineage (NCBI taxonomy): Eukaryota > Metazoa > Arthropoda > Arachnida > Ixodida > Ixodidae > Rhipicephalus > Rhipicephalus appendiculatus. The sequence continues at coordinate 25,267 of JALIZH010028206.1, read as the reverse complement.
GGTACGTAGTCTTGGCCAATCTCGCAGAGTGGGTATATGCCATACTTCTGACATGGCAAACAAAGGAACAAAAAAAAAAACAAATCTAAACGTTTCCTTACAACATGAATCACTGCATATGTGGATTGATACTTCGTGCACTTCACATCTGTAAGGTGCTGCTGTGAAGAACTACTATTAAACAGGGTTCTTATATTCTTCTATGACTTCCTCATCTGAGAAACATCTTCACGCAATGTTGAGCCAACTGCGTTTTCGAAAGTGAAAGGAAGTCGCCTGCAGTTACGTTACAGGCGAAGTGTCATCACAAGAACAGAAAAAAAATCAAGTTCGATATATGTACGTCATATATTATGGTCTTGTGTTGGCTGTTCTAAAACAGCAACATCTATCTCTAATTTGTCATGTATATACGGCCTGAATTTAGGCATTTGTTATCCGGACAAAAAAAATACATACCTGGGGGGCCTTGTATCGCAAGTACGTACGTCGGAACTTGTCCTAACGTAGACAGAAGGTAACATATGCCCAGGAAGAATACAATGCTTTGACGGGAGACCTGCATCATAATTCCTGACCTGAAAAGGAAGTCAGCTTGTGCTCACATAATGTGTCCAAAGCATACATCTCACTTCTATATTACAGCTCGCTTCTCTTTATCGTGTTGTATTGCAGGCCACCGCATTGAATCCCGGCCTGGCGGCCGCATTTCGCAACGAGCCAGCTGCATGAGGACCGTGTACTTTGATTTAGGCGTAAGTTGAATAACAATAGATGTTCAAAATTTCCTGAACCCTCCACTACGATGTCCCTCATAATCATATCAGAGCAATGGGATGTAAAACCCCAGGAGTTGTCACTACATGTTATAGTTGCGTCTCTTGCCATTACCTTAATACATAGCTCGGCACACTCACTCATGAGTGTACTCAACTCACACTCACTCACACTCATTTGAACGTGGTGAGTTGAGTATGAGTGAGTACTCATGCGTGTGAGTGGACGTGAGTGTGAACGTGAGTGAGAACTCGTGAGTGTGAGTGGTCGTGAGTGTGAACGTGAGTGAGTACTCATGAGTGTGAGTGGACGTGAGTGTGAACGTGAGTGAGTGCGAAGGCTGAAAAAATTGTGGTGAGTGAGTTTGAGTGAGTACTCCCTTAAAGTGCCGACCTATGCCTTAATACATCGTGCTTCTTAACAGTGCAACGCGTTTACATTATGTATTTGCATGCGTTATGGCTACATGTTTCTCGAGGAGCAGCTCTGGTGTGATATAAGAAGAAATGAGAAATGCGTTCCATCGGTGCTTAGAGCTGCGGGATGATTGCGGAACAATATATGATGACTTTAAAATGCGAATCATTTCTTTGCGTACTGCAGACACTTTGAGCGTATCTATCTATCTATCTATCTATCTATCTATCTATCTATCTATCTATCTATCTATCTATCTATCTATCTATCTATCTATCTATCTATCTATCTATCTATCTATCTATCTATCTATCTATCTATCTATCTATCTATCTATCTATCTATCTATCTATCTATCTATCTATCTATCTATCTATCTATCTATCTATCTATCTATCTAGCCGCCTACGTCTGCGTGCTCTCGTGATCCCCCTCCTTAACTTGGGGTTAGACCAAAATTAGTATGGGAGGGTAAGAGGGTTTGACGATTATGGCTGTCTGGTCAAGACATGAATAATGTGAAAATTCCGTCGAGTAGGACGTCAAAACCTTTCCTTCAGACACGTGTGGCACATACCCGTATACCACGGCCCGCGGTATGCGGGTATGCGCCACAGGTATATGACAGTTCATATTTACCGATGAACGGCGAAACCGATATTGGTATTTCAATGCGAGAGCGTTAAAAAAAATCGGCAACAGCAGGGTTGACCAGACGAATGCAAAGAATAAATGTTATGGTTCCAGCAGTAATCGAACCCAAGCATTCTGCGTGGCAGTCAAGTATTTTAACGCAGAGCCACGCCATGTCTCAGAAATGCTTTGGAAAAACCCTATGCAGGCCTAAGGTTGGTGAAACGTCAATTGTGGTTGTAATGTGCCCATCTAATTTTATAAACATTACATATATACTGCAATGATACAGGCGTCACGTCGGGTCGGCGTCAATTGTAGTTAAGTGGCATCCACGGAAGCTAGTCTACGTGGCACTATCCAGGGCTACCATCCTCGCAAGCACAAGCGCTACATTTCAGCTTTCCGCTTCTGGTGTTGCTAATACCCATGTTGTTCTTGGGATCGTCGCGCAACTGTAAACAACTGGTGATGCAAACCATCTGCTACTGCTCAACATACATGTCTGTGCCTTTAACATTTCTACATATTTTTAGCGTTATTTTGTAAAGTTTCACTAAACAAAAAAAAATTACACCGCAGTCACCTTGCCACCGCATGCTTCGCGTGACAACGATTCCCATGGTACGTGGGATCTGCCGAAATTTTTCCAGTGGTTTAAGGAAAAAAAAGTTGCAGGACGTGTGAGGACATATGAGATTAAGAAGTTTGCGGGTATAACGTGTGCACAAGCACAGGGCAGGATTGATTGGCGGGAGAGGCATTTGGCCTGCAGTGGGCGTAGTGAGGTTGATGATGATGATGATGATGAATGTTGGTTAGTAGATGAGTATAGCGAATAATTGATGCGTAAAACTGGGCTGGGTCATCAAGCTATCACTGAAGCGACCTGCTATACCAAGACATCAAGTCGTGCGTTAATTACATTTCGACAACAATTGCACAACAAAAGCACTTTTGTTAACAAGATTTCAAAGCTATACATTTACTCTTTATCTGTCATGTATCTCGAAGGTAAATATGATTTAGCATCTTTTTAGCACCCACATTTAGGGGAATAGGTCCAAGTTCTCGTATTGATGCGAAATCTTTCAATGTGATTGCACGTCGGCTAGCGATATAGTGGGATAACAAATGTCGAGAGTAGTCATATGCTCTGAGGCGGCATGCTATTCAGTGAGCCTTAAATTTTTCAGGGAATCGTTGAAGTGAAAAAAGAGAGCCGAGTCACTAAGCAATAAACGTTGTTATTTTTTGAATTAAGAAAACCGAATGAGACTTACTTCTTTGCTTCACCGCGGCGAAGAACCCAGATAATACCCTAATGTTATCAAATGCAGTAGTGTAACCACGTCAATGGGAAGGGTATAATGACGTATACAAATCCACATAATATGCTAAAGATTGAGGGCGGGATAATATCTCGCACTATTTGAGGATATGGTGTACGTGTGAAAAATTGATGATATTTTATGAGCAGATTTATTTTTGATCAGTGCTCTGATGGAATCACTGAAACAATGCGTCTTTGTGATGCTGACGTTAATGTCAGCTTGCATCGGTTCGTGACTAAATTATTGTTGACCTTGGAGTATTTTTGCCCCATTTATAACGTGATTTATCGTACGCAGCCAGACACTTCACATTTATACAGTGTTCCTTCCGTGTATGAGGTGCGGTATTCTTCTAAACAATAAATGAGTAAAACAGGCTATCTACAGCCGTATTTCTTTCCTATACCTTTAATTTGCTTTATATTTGATGCCTCAAAGTGTGCTTCAACAAGGCTCAATTATGTCCTTCGAATCTGACTATCAACCCTAGCGAAATCCATCCGAAGCCTATCCGAAGCCTGGACTTCCATCATTCCCATGGTGGTTCAAGCGCCGCTCAAGTGCGCTGCATAGACGCCACCTTCAGATTACCATCTAGTTTTTCTAGCATGACACTCGATGACATTTACTGAGAAGTAAAGCAAAATGACTCACAGTTAATTACGAATTTACCGACGCAGTAATAACAGTGCCAATTTTACTTTCGACCACCTTGGTGTCGTTCGCACAGTGGTAGTAGTCCAACGTTCACTGTCGTCGACAATACACGGGTCTCTAAAATTAAAATTTCGTCTCCAACAAGATTTTACCAGCGCTGCTGGGACCAAACCCGTTTCAAGCAGCCGTGCACAATAAATACTGAGCTGCCCTGACGGCTTACCAATTTATTGAAAAGTAAGGCTTGGTTGACGCACATACAGTAGACACCACAGCGATTCGGGACCGACCACAAACCGATGTCGCCAAAGCGGCAAATGGGCAGGAATCGCAATTTTCCAGCACAGATATACGAGCCTGAAACTTGGCGTAAAGCACACAAACTGGGCACGTTAAGAGCTGTGCGGTGTGGAATCGAATGGGAAGATACAGACGTAACATTAAAAGACAGAAAGGCCATATATATATGGTGGGTCAGATAACGGAACACGCTTACCGTGATGTAGCCAACAGGGAGGTAAAGAAACGGGAGGTTTGGTTGGCTACCCCGCACGTGGGTAGGCGAAAGAGGGAATCATAGAAATAATAGAGTATAGAGAATAAGACTAAGCGAGATAATAATGAACTGTTAGTTTGAACACACACAACACGAACTCGCGCTGTTAGTTCACAGGCACTCGTGAAGGCCGATCGTCGTCAAGTAGCACAGCAGGGCTTTCGTGGCCGTGTTCGTGCACGTCCCAGATCCCAGGTCGTCTTTTAGAATAGTGGTCTTGCGTCAAGACGATGGAGCTCGGCTTGGAGACGAGGTCGTTCAGTCTGATAGGATGGGCAGTGACGTAGAATGCGCTCAAGCGTCTCCTCATTGGCGCATAAGTTGCATGTCGCCTTCCTTGCGATTGCAATGATATAGGAATGCGCATTCGTAAGTGTCTGACAGTTGTAACTAATATTATGTCTAACACAGAAAAACAAGTCTTAAAATTACCCTTTTTATTACAACCAATCACATGCCGCACAGCTAAGTCGCATAGCGTTGTGAGAGCCCGGATGGCAAATAGAGTTGCAAATTAGCATCAGTAGAATGTAAGAGCGAGTCAGAAAAACCCTGCTATCCCATCGTAGAAGCGTGATGTGTAGAGTAAGTGATTGCAGCAGCCGCGCAGCATCCGTTCTCAAGAGTGGTATGGGCATCCACAGGTCTTGTTCACAAGCCGATCGTACAGCTTCATCGGCGCGGTCATTACACAGTGACAAGTGGAGTGTCGGGAAAAGCTTGCTATCAGCGTGCTTTGACATCGCACTTTCATGTGGAAGTAATGCATTTTCAGAATCACTTTTGATGTTTTCCGTTATGTCATACGTGTGTTAGTCATGTCCCAGCCCAAGTTTGTGAGAAGCCGTCATGGCTCCTCACAGCTATGCTGAACTCACAGAAAAGTTGTAAGGTTCGAAAAAACGAACATTTGGGTTATTTTGTACTTATTTGGACCTGTGAATGCGCTTACATAACACAAATGATGAAAAAGGAGGATAACACGGCGCTAACTTGCACCTGTAGGGTTCCTGAATTGGATAATACCAGGATTCACGCAAAACACTCAGTGTCATAGTTTCGCTCCCTCATGGGCCCACCAATTCAAGCGAAACGTTTATACGTCACATATTTTGGTGGTAGCGCCGGACAGCGTACAGAAATTCGACCCACGAAGACGTGCCGGTAACATGAGTATTTCCATGTGCCGATTTTCAACAACTCATGCGTTCTCAATCGTGGGTGATCAGCCGATTCTGTCATGGCAACATAATGCCATGAGAAGGTCACTTGTCATTTAACGTTGCCACATTTCATTGTTGCCCGGATATGAAAGCATGAATGTCGTTGGTGCCTGTAGCAATTGAAATGTTGAGCTACTAAGCGCGTGAATCAAGGTCCAATTTGCGGTATGGAGGAAGAAAACGGTTAGGAGGGAGCATTGTGCGTTTATACGTCACATATTTTGGTGGTAGCGCCGGACAGCGTACAGAAATTCGCCCCACGAAGACGTGCCGGTAACATGAGTATTTCCATGTGCCGATTTTCAACAACTCATGCGTTCTCAATCGTGGGTGATCAGCCGATTCTGTCATGGCAACATAATGCCATGACAAGGTCACTTGTCGTTTAACGTTGCCACATTTCATTGTTGCCCGGATATGAAAGCATGAATGTCGTTGGTGCCTGTAGCAATTGAAATGTTGAGCTACTAAGCGCGTGAATCAAGGTCCAATTTGCGGTATGGAGGAAGAAAACGGTTAGGAGGGAGCATTGTGCGTTTATACGTCACATATTTTGGTGGTAGCGCCGGACAGCGTACAGAAATTCGCCCCAAGAAGACGTGCCGGTAACATGAGTATTTCCATGTGCCGATTTTCAACAACTCATGCGTTCTCAATCGTGGGTGATCAGCCGATTCTGTCATGGCAACATAATGCCATGACAAGGTCACTTGTCGTTTAACGCTGCCACATTTCATTGTTGCCCGGATATGAAAGCATGAATGTCGTTGGTGCCTGTAGCAATTGAAATGTTGAGCTACTAAGCGCGTGAATCAAGGTCCAATTTGCGGTATGGAGGAAGAAAACGGTTAGGAGGGAGCATTGTGCGATGCGATAAAATTGGCAGAAGGAAAAGCCGTATGTCAGGCACGCGCACCCCAAGCTTCGCTTCCCCAATTTTTCTGGTAAAGTAAGGGCTTCTTAATGTTTTTATAACAGAACAAATATCACTGCAGTGCAAATGAATTCGCAATGTGCTTTATTTAAGCTTTTTATAAAGTGATCCTTGTGTCGTAGCGCATAGTAGATCTCCACTTTGCTGGTATTGCTTTGGTGATGTCAACTTGGCTTGTACCAACAGGACCCTTGAGGTAGATGTGCTATTGAACAATTTTCTTGTCCTGTAGCATCAAACGTTACTGGAATTTCTGAGATATTAGCATGCCGATCATTTGAAGATAGTCTGCAGTCGGAGTATGAGGTTCTCGCTTTCTCAGTAAAACAGTTGTTAATCAGAGTCGCACATGCATTTGCCTCTTCAAACTTTTAACGTTATTGTAATGAAAACATTTTACCTTGGTCATTTGTGATGTGAATCAGAAAACAGAAGACATTTTCATTCATCTTATCTAATGTGATACTATAGTTATTAAATTAAGGGGTGTGAAAATTGGCTGCATGGTTGCACAAGGCATGCTGGTAAAATATGCTAGCCTAATGGTTATCTCTTAATTTTTTACCACCAGGACACCAAAAGCTCTGTTAGAGCTCTTTCAGGTATATATATTATTATCTATAGACTAACTATAAAGATTTGCGTTAGTCACGGCATACTTAGGAAAAAGGCCACACTTCCATAAAAAGATTAATTACTAGAGCCGATATGCTTATTGTTAGGCGCCGCGAATTAAATTCCTCATTCTCTTATACGCGCCACATGCTTCATGCGCGTACATGTGGTGACTGTCACAGGGTACATAAGTCTGGACTCTTACGTCACCAGCATTCGACCAATCCGTCAAAGTCTTGCTTAAACAATGTGGAGAAACATCCACTTACCTTCTGAATACAAGCAAGGATCAAGAACAAAAATATGCATAAATCGAGGGCAACCTGTTTCATGTCTAGGAATATTGTTGCGCCTAAGAGAGCAAAACGCCAGCACTCTGTGATGTGGCTTAATTAAGGAAAATATCTAAAATTATTGTACCAGTTGGGCAGCCTGTCAATAAAGCAAAGTTAATTTTTTTTTGTTGCACATGGAGATAGCGAGGGCAAAAATTCAATCTTCTGACGAAGGCCTCGGCGTCTCTGCGTCGTTTAGCATAATTTATTACAACACTGCGTGATAAGCAGGCTAAAAAAATTACACATCTCCCACTAAAGGGAGCCATGTGTAGATGCGAAGCAGCGGGCGCTAACGCTTACACTGGCGGCGGTGTTGACGCTGGCGCTCATCGCGGCGTTGCGCAGGAGAGAAACCTGGGGAGGCGCAAAGCACGCAGTGATGGACCGGTGTTTCCTACTGGAACATGCCAATCGCTGCTAATGGGCAATGAGAGACAGAAGACTTCGATTGGACACAGAGACCCGCAGTCCGCTTTTAGTTAACGCGCACGCTGCGAATTTTTATTGTTCAACAACGCGCAGGGGAAATCTCCCACCGCCACTACCTTGCAGGTCAAGATCCAGTGCCTATATATACGGGGTGGCCAGTGAACGGTTGTGCAGCGCGAGCAGTCGGTTGTTTCAACCAAGCAAATCGCTAGCAGACGCTGCCTGCGTCGGCGTCGCGAGGCGAGAGAGGGGGGAGCGTAGGAGAGGAGAGAGAGGGGGGGGGGGACGCGCATGCGCAGTACTGGTGTGGACGCCGCCGGGAGGGATGCCTAGAGGAGAGAGGGGGGAGCATAGGAGGGGAAAGAGCGAGGGGACGCACATGCGCAGTGGGGGGTGTGGTCGCCGCGGGGAGGGATGCCTAGAGGAGAGAGAGGGGGAGAGGAGGTTTTTTTCTTTTATTTTTTAAAAGGGTTTGCGCATGCGCAGTAAGGGTGGTCAGGACGCACACCACGACCACCACCACCACCACCACCGAATTGAACTTCGCCTTAAGCTGCTTCGCATCTAAAAATATCAAGGGAACTGGGAGTGTTGCACAGAAGCAGCTAAACTAAGGGGACGCAGCTTAAAATTTTTACAATACGATGGCACTGTGCTAACATAAGTTCAAAGTGAATGTTTCATGTTTCATGTGAAAGAAGTTTAGGGACCGGAAAAACAAACGGTGGGTTTTTGCCGGCGCGGAAGTCACCGGCAAAAACCAACTGGCAGTGTCCATGCAATTGCTATCACAAGTGTAAGCGTTACACGATATTAGAAAAGTCTGTCTTTAGGTACCATGTACATATATTTTCATTGAAAACCTACAGAGATGTGGCGGACACTTATACAACTTAAAAACACCCGCTTAGTTTTAGTGAAGAATATTTCTTGGCCATGTGACAGGAAATTCTTTAGGGCAATGTTATGATCGCGAGTCAGGGACACAAACGTTAATACTCGGCGACAACTTTCCTTGACAGTACTCTGAGAGCTACAAAACAGAAACGCATGCGTGCTACCGTGCCATATATAATATTTAATTTTTCTGATTATTTTCTGAATTGCCTTGCTGAAATAAAACAAAATCATCAGATTACACGTACCACTGGAATTGATGTTATGCGAAGCATGCGGAGGGAAGGTGACTGTGGTGTAATTTTTCTAGTGAGCGAAACGTTGCGAAATGACGCTAAAGATATGTACAAAAGTTGTGCGCAGATGCATTTGTTGCACAGTCGTATACGTTTTATATAACCAGCTTACAGCTACATAACGATGCCAACGGCAACGCGGGTGTTACCAGCACCGAAAGAGGTAAGCTGATATGTAGCGATTGTGCTTGCGAGGATAGTAGTCCTGGCTAGTGCTACGTTGCCGAACTTCAGCGGATGGCCCTTAGGTATACGACTGACGTTAACCCGATATGAGGTCTGTATCCTAGGAGCACATATATAATGTTTATAAAATTAAATAGCCAGCACTTCAACCAAAACTCACATTTCACCAACATTACGCCTGCATAGAGTCTCTTTCCAAAGCGGTTTCGAGACCTGCAATGGATCCGTGGTAGACTACTCGATTGCCACGCAGAATGCTTGGGTTCGATTCATGCTGTTACCCCGAAATTATTCATATTACCGATGTCTGCTGTCGCCATCCTTGGGTAGATATTGCTACGTACCAGTGGCATCAACATCAACAAGACGAACAGAAGGACGACAAAGGATAGACTGGCGCGAGCTCTTCGATTGGCAGCGCTCGCCTAACCAGCTGTAAAATATATATGCGTATTCCCCAAGTCTGTGTCCCCGGAGTCTGTCTTTCCCGTAACATATTTGGTGGAGCTGTGCGATCCCCGTCCTCGCCACGGAACTCCGCAGCGGGCGCTCGCTCGCGGACTTCAAGATGACCTCGCAGGACTCTACTCCATCCACTCCGGTTGCCACGACTCCCTCCCTGCCTACCAACCCACCGGCCGCCGCAGCTTTCGTCACGCTTCCTGTCTTGGAGGACCCTGGCGTCTTCTCGGGCGTCGAAGGTTCCGACGTTGACCAATGGCTGCGCCTGTACGAACGCGTCAGCGCCAGTTACAGGTGGGACCCCACACTCATGCTCGCGAATGTCATATTCTACCTTGACGGAACCCCTCGTGTTTGGTTTGACACCCACGAGCATGATATTACAAGCTGGGACAACTTCAAGGACAAGATCCGTGAGCTTTTTGGAAACCCTTTTGGTCGTCGACAAGCCGCAAAGAATGAATTGGCAACTCGCACTTAGACTTCCACCGAGTCCTACGTCAGCTACATTCAGAATGTCTTAGCACTCTGCCGCAAAGTAGACGAAACCATGTCCGAGCCAGAGAAAGTTGCGCACATCCTCAAGGGTATTGCCGACGACGCGTTCAACTTGCTGGTGTTCGGTAACGTTTCTTCTGTGGACTCGATCATTCAGGAATGTCGCCGCCTGGAACAAGCTAAAAGCAGGCGCATCTCACATCAGTTCCAGCGCCTTCCGAATACAGCAGCAACGTCATCTTGTCTCGACACATATCGTCCGCCAGCCGCCTGTGACGACTTAACACGACTTGTTCGGCGTGAACTTCAAGTGGCCGCCCCTGCTACAGTGGCTCCAACGTCCCCTGACCCACCTCCTTCAATTCCCTTGCCCCTAATTCAAGCAGTCGTACGACAAGAAATCGCCAGCATGGGTATCTGCTCCATATCGACGCCTTCCCGTACCGACTACCCGCCACAATTCACGACTGCTCGTCCATTCCCGTCTGGCCCTCCATCAACGTTCCGCAATCCAATCCGCATGGCCAACACATGATGACAAGCCCATATGCTTCTCTTGTCACCGTATTGGGCACATTTCTCGCCATTGCAGAAGTCGTTGGGGTCCTACTGCACAAACGTTCCAGCGCTCCTTTAATGCCCGACCCGTTTATCGTCCTGAGACCAGCCCCGACCATCCTTGCCCATCAGGAACCTGTGAGTGAGCCTCGCTACTCCCGCTCTCCATCACCTCAACGTCGCCAGCCTCGTTCTCACCAGCCCCGCCGATCACCATCCCCCGCCTTCCCACGACGTTCCCCGACGGAAAACTAAATGTTGCAGCCCCTGGAGGTGGCGCTGCATCAATTGGACCGACTGAAAATCCTCTATTGACCATACCGACGAAGCGGAACCTTATCGACGTACAAATCGACGGTGTGCATGTGACTGCTCCTTGTCGACACTGGGGCTCAACTTTCTGTAATGACCACTGATTTTCGCCGCAAGCTCAAGAAAGTTCTCACGCCTGCGACGACTAAGTTCGTCCGTGTTGCCGACGGCGGAACAGCATCTGTCGTTGGAATGTGCTCCGCTCATGTGAGCATCGCTGATCGCCACACAGTTGTTCTCTTCGCCGTCCTTGAAAAAATGCCCCCCACGACGTAATCCTAGGCCTCGACTTCCTGTCCGCACATTCTGCCCTCATTGACTGTTCCGGCCAGTACGCTCCGTCTCCACTTTCCCATAACAGACCCTGCTGAATCACGGCCGAATCGCCTCTGCACTGCCGGATATGCTCGCCTTCCGCCCCAAACACTGAGCTACGTCGAGTTCGTATCATCACCACCAGTTCCCGACGGCGACTATGTACTCACTCCTACCACCGATGTCCTCATCAGCCGCGGCATTACGTTACCACACACCGTTCTGTCTGTCGCAGGGGAACTCCACGTGCCTTCCAGTTGTCAATTTTAGTTGGACACCTCAATTGCTGCCGCAAGGTGTCGCTTTCGCACTACTCTCTACCTTAGAAGACAACGCAGTGGATGCTTTCACGGTCGCCGCTCCTTCCGACCAGTATACCCAGCCCCAATCCAATACTCGCCCTGATAGCGCAATTAGGTCGATGATTGCTTCTAATTTAACACCGCAGCAGACTGACCATCTCCTCCGGGTTCTGCTGTCCTACATCGACATTTTTGACCTCAGCGGCCGTTCATTGGGGAAAGCTACTGGTGTGACCCATCGTATAAACACTGGTGATGAGCCTCCTATTCATAGGCGTCTTTATCGCGTGTCGGCGACTGAGCGTCAGATTATCCAAAGTGAGGTCGATAAAATGCTCGCCAAGCACATCATTAAGCCATCCAGCAGTCCTTGGGCATCTCCTGTCGTGCTAGTCCGCAAGAAGGACGGCACATGGCGTTTCTGTGTCGATTATCGACACCTAAACAGAATTACCAAAAAAGACGTGTTCCCTTTGCCGCGGATAGATGATGCCCTTGATTGCCTCTATGGTGCCCGCTATTTCTCCTCCATAGACCTCCGTTCCGGGTACTGGCAGATTGAGGTGGATGAAATGGATGGCGAAAAGACGGCATTCATCACCCCCGATGGCCTATATCAATTCAAGGTCATGCCCTTCGGCCTTTGTAACGCTCCAGCCACCTTCGAACGAATGATGGACTCTCTGCTCAGAGGCTTTAAATGGTCCACCTGTTTGTGCTACTTGGACGACGTCGTCGTTTTTTCACCAACATTTGAAACCCACATAGAGCGCCTGTCAGCAGTCTTAGACATCTTCCGTCGCGCTGGCCTGCAGCTGAACTCGTCCAAATGTCACTTTGGCCGCCACCAAATCACAGTACTTGGCCATTTAGTGGACGCTAACGGTGTACAACCAGACCCGGCAAAAAATCAGCGAAGTCAAAAACTTTCCTGTGCCACGATCTGTGAAGGATGCACGCAGCTTTATCGGACTATGTTCGTACTTCCGACGTTCGTAAAAAATTTTGCGGACATAGCGAGACCTCTTACGCAGCTCCTCAAGCAAGACGTCCCGTTTTCATCGGGGCTCAGAAGAGGCTTCTGCGTTCTCGAATCTCATCGCGCTCCTCACTACTCCGATTCTGGCACACTTTGACCCAGCGGCCCCTACGGAGATCCCGTACAGATGCAAGTGGACATGGCATCGGTGCAGTGCTAGCTCAACAACAACGTGGCCATGACTGCGTTATCGCATACGCCAGGCCGCCTCCTATCTGCCCCTGAACGCAATTACTCAATCACACAGCGTGAGTGCTTAGCCCTCATTTGGGCGGTGGCGAAATTCAGGCCTTACCTATACGGACGCCCATTTTCGGTAGTTACCGACCACAAAGCGCTCTGCTGGCTGAGCTCTCTTAAAGATCCCTCAGGGCACCTTGGTCGCTGGGCTTTGCGCCTGCAAGAATTTTCCTACTTGGTTGTCTACAAATCTGGCCGCCTGCACCGTGATGCCGATTGCCTCTCCCGTTACCCTGTCGACGATTCTGATGACACCGACGCGACCACGGAGCACTCTATCCTGTCCAGTTTCCGACTTCCTTCCCATTGGGGAGGAACAGAAGCGGGATCCACTGCTGCTTGACATCATCAGCCGTACGGAATCTTCCCCAACCGACGCTTCCGTCCGTCACTTTGTCTTTCAGGGGGGCGTCCTATAACCGCCGCAATTTCCGACCTGACGGGTCTGACCTTCTCATTGTCGTGCCTAAACATTTACGGCGCAGTGTCCTCGCTGAACTTCACGGCGCGCCCACTGCTGGACACCTTGGCGTATCTCGCACGTACGAGCGCGTGCGGCGCCGTTTCTACTGGCCAGGTCTTGCTCGCTCGGTACGCCGATACGTCGCCACGTGTGAGTTATGTCAGCGTCGCAAAACACCATCCCCTGCTACCCGCTGGCCATCTTCAACCCATCGACATACCCATGGAACCATTTTACCGCATTGGGTTACACCTGCTTGGTTCATTTATCCACATCAACATTGGGAAACAAGTGGATAGCCGTGGCTACTGATTACGCTACACGCTACGCTATTACGCGAGCTCTACCGACGAGTTGCGCAACCGACGTTGCTGACTTTCCTGTTACGGGACGTTATATTGGTTCACGGTGCCCCAAGACAGCTGCTCACGGACCGTGGCCGTACATTTCTCTCTCAAGTTATCGCCGACATCCTTAGTTCCTGTTCCACGCAGCACAAACTGACCACTGCTTACCACCCTCAAACCAACGGCCTCACGGAACGCTTTAACCGTACTCTTACGGAGATGCTCGCTATGTATGTGTCGCCGGACCACCGAGACTGGGATCTTGCCCTACCCTTCGCAACTTTCGCGTACAATTCATCGCGTCACGACACAGCAGGCTTTTCACCTTTCTATCTGTTGTACGGAAGAGAGCCGACTTTACCGCTGGACACAATCATCACAGCCCATACGTCGTCCACCAGCGAGTACGCTCGCGACGCTATCGCGCGTGCTGACCATGCCCGTCAGCTCGCCCGCGCACGCTTTACGGCGTCGCAGAGCAACCAACGACGACGATACAATGCCTCACATCGAGACGCACATTTCGTCCCCGGAACCCTTTGTGCTACTCTGGTCCCCTCATCGTCAGGTCGGCCTGTCTGAAAAACTCCTGTCTCGTTACACGGGACCTTACCGTGTACTGCGGCAAGTAACACCCGTCACCTATGAGATTGCGCCCATCTGTCCATCATCATCTCTTCTTCGGTCGAGTGATGTTGTTCACGTCTCACGGCTCAAGCCCAACAACACTGCTTCTGAAAACGACCTCTAAAGCTCCGGGACGGTGCTTCCGCCGCCGGGGGGGTCATGCTACGTACCAGTGGCATCAACATCAACAAGACGAAGAGAAGGACGACAAAGGATAGACTGGCGCGAGCTCTTCGATTGGCAGCGCTCGCCTAACCAGCTGTAAATATATATATGCGTATTCCCCAAGTCTGCGTCCCCGGAATCTGTCTTTCCCGTAACAATATAAAAGTTTCATCCCCTGAATCGTCATCGTAATAGGTGTTCGCCAACCGTATGTGCAGTATCCAGGCCATGCTACCAGAGCATAGCGTAGCCTTGTGTAGTATAAAATTTAGGAAAGAGGGTGAGAATGGGGAGTGTGGGTGAGGAGGACTTATTCCATGTGAGAGGTCCGGCAGAAACAATGGCTATCTGCCTGAAACACCATCTCAAGGCTCCCGCAAATGGTGCTCCTATCATGGCAGTGGGAACTCGCCGAGTGTGATTTATTTTTCGTAGAGCCAACGAAGCACGTGCCTGCGAAACATAACCAGCTGCATTTTTTTGAACTTCAACAGCACAAATTCTCTTGTGTTGAATTTCTTCTCGATGTACCAAAGTTTCATGCAAGCTTGTCCTTTGTAGTTGCCAGCCCATCTTTTTTTGAGTAGGACATTGTGCACCCCAAGACAAGTATCATTACAGCAGAGGCGTATGCAGTAGTGACGGCTGTCAAACACAATAAATACTAACATAAACAACAAACATTAATATACATAGAATCCTTATGTGTTGTAAAAGCTTTGAGAACTGTCAAAAAGCGCGAAATTCCTGTAATTGTGTCCCTGTATTCAATTTTGTGCTCCGATTACTCATCCAAGTGGCACGTCGTGATATGCTGGGGGTCCGGCGCCCAGAATATCACCGACAAGATTCTATGGCATGTATTTGCGGACTACTGCACAGTGCTCGGTCATGAAATCAGACGTGGCCGAGCGGTCACCCAAAGCCGTGGCTGAGCACTGTTCCACTGCGTCACACTCGATTCACTGGAAAAAGTCCGTGTGATGGCAATGAGGAAAAGCACGCTGGATGCCACTATCTCGAGTCCTTGTTAAACCAAACTACTCTGCACACTCTTAATCGCAACGCAGGTAGTCTTCCTTAGAGTACCCCAGGTGCCTTACTCACGTCATGCGCAGCACATAAAAAACGCGAACAGCTCTGCCGATGTTTTCATTGTGAACACGGTTACCGTGGGGGGAGCCGACACGTTAATAGATGCGTTTTTTAAAATCGTTTTGGTAGGCGTACCGATCCTTTTTTTTAATAATTCATCCCGGCCAGGAGGGGTTACTTCATACCCTCAACCTTATCCATTTGCGAGAGACGTATGGCCAGCAAGTGATCACTCAAATTTGCCGGTGTGTTTCCCTGACATCTGAAGTTTAAGCTTGCCTGCAAGTCCAAAGGATTGATACCTACCTCGCTGCATCTTCACAAGCCTGCGTTAATGAGATTTGGAATAAGCGTAGTTTCCAAGGCTTGGCAAGCAATGAACGTGGATTACAAAGACCCAGCACGAACACTTAGAATGAAGCATTCTTTTCTCGACGGCACCTTGCAGCTCAGTACCCGGACGAAGTTTTGGAATATAGTGATTTCAGGAATATTTTGTTGTTCATACAATTGTCGTTTAAGTGAAACACTTAGGTATTAAAAGTCCTAGGAAACAACTCCTAGGAGACCATGATCGTTCCTTCCATGGCACCCATTAAAGAGAGACGTCGATTTTGTTGCTTCAGTAGCTCTTCGTCAAGCGGCGCATGGAATACGGGCATCATTAACCATCATAAAAATGCGTCATTCTATCTAATCTGCATATACGGCGCGTTTCACTAGCTAGCAAAGACCACGAAGGAAGAAGAAATAAAGAAAGTACTTGGAGCAGAAATTGGCAGAAAAGAAACTTTTCGGCATGTATATCATGTGCTTTGATTTACATGACCCAGTTCCTGGGGCTCGTTTAGTCGTTTCATTGTCTTGATATATGACAGAAAAGTCATGTCATGGCATAAATGTGTGACAAACACAACAGCCATGTTGTGACGGTGGAAATTATCAAATTCATGTCGCGTACGTCGTGATTGACGTGACAGGGCCTTGGTGCTATGGAGGTAGTTACAGCGACTCGATATACGTAAAAATTCGCATGAGACGAATAGGACAAACACACATGGCAAGTTATGCATGGTATATACAAGAATATACCGTTCATTAGCATGACACATACAAAAGTTTACATGCATGATAAATATGCTTTAGCGAACATCTTTTATATATTTGTTAGTTTGTCTCAAAACCTTAGAGTGCGTTGTATGCAGGTTCCTCGCCGAATGTTTCGCGTAACATCGACTCTCACAGTGCGTAGAAGGTGCCGGACGGATGAAAGTTAGAATGATGAATTCACCTCATTCCGCTTTATTCCGCTTGATCAAATTCTTTTGACCGTACTAAATTGACAATGCAGAAGCCGTATGGCACATTTGTATTGTCGTTGAGTCTGCCTGCGATGAGAAGCTTCGAGCTCGTTGCATTGGTATGGTCGTTAGATTACATTAGTTTAAACCATCATGCATTCTTTTCGTGGCAGGCTACTAAAAGTAGACAATGCATCGAAAAGTGGTTAGCCTAGACGTCAATAATGGCTGTATCCATATAAGGAAATTGGACAGTTGGCATATTGCTCAAAATATTTTATTGAAACAATCACAGCGAGGAACAGTCGAGCAGCTTTCATATCGCGCTGAAGCAAAGGCATCTTCCACTGCACATACACAGGCTCTCATTCTGGCTCAAAGCAGTCGCGAAAGCTGTAAAAAATGTTACGAAAGGGATCTAGCCATAGTGGACAATTTCGTGGTAGTCTGCTTAATTGAAGCGATTTGCTTATTTTGTGGCGGCTTCTTCTGACCTTATCACCTGTTATCGTTCCACTAGCAGGCGCACGTTTGTCGAACGCCATCAGGCCTACCTGTCCTGTCCCAGAACATGGACTCCTAGACAGGTTTTGAAAATTAGCACATGGCTACAATTTCGAATAGATGCACTCCCCTGGCGCTACCCTGGCCCTTGACCTGAACGTCATATAATGTCACAATGTGCGTCTCTTGCGACGCGCCTTTTCTTGTGGTCCTTGCGCTCAGCCGTGTTCCAAGTTGCTCTCAGTTCCCCGGTGGTGAATTGTGGCCGTGATGCCAGAAAAACTACTCTGTTGATAAAAAAAAGAGCATATTAGACGCAACATGAAAATTTTATAGCGTGGTTTCATTCCTAGTTCATCATTTTGTACCTAAAGTGAAACCAAAAAAATGAAACTTCAGGGGCGCATTTTGCTTTGTTAGATAATGTTAACGAGAACTAACAGATTACAGAACGATAGAAAGTACACGAGATCTTAACTGTAGTAGTTACAACATATATGTGGCGAAATTAAAGTGGGCAAAACGATAACTTGCCGCTGGTAGGGATTGAACCGACGTGTTATTTACAACTTTCAAGTTCAGTCCATCCCGGCGGCGCTGGTCCTCGTCTATTCTATGAGTGTTGTATCTACTTTTTGCGCTGAGCAGTTTATTAATATTTTCTTCCGTTCTATTCAGCCATCGATGTGATTTTGAGACAATGCATTAAAATTAATAGTAATTGCCTAAACAAGCGTGTTAGGGGTGTACCACGAAGCTTAGGATAGCACATGATGTTAGATATGGCTCATGCGCGATGCATGGGTTGAGCAAGTGTATGATATAAGAATTAGTTTTAAGTGTATTTCTATGATATCTTTGGCGTTCGAGGGTATCTATTCCCATATACAGCGCCGAACTGTGCACGGATGTATGATGTTGAAACTGTCCTGATTTCTTGTTGTCAGAGTTTAATCATCGATGGTGCCCGATAATACAAATATGAAGTATTCTGAAAGAAAGTGGCAGCGACTCCTGTATGCGTCCTGTCTTCGTGTGTCATTTGCCTTAGACCTGGTTCGTTCTATGCTTCACAGAGGCAGTATGATGAATAAGCACGAAATTATCAGTTTAGCACAGTAGTAAACAAAAAAGAATAGTCATACTATCAAAGATAGGCCATCATAGAACCCGCTGTAGAGATGTTATTGTGGCACCGCCTGCATAAGATTGTTTCTCATGTTAAGAAACAAGAATGACTCATCCTACAACTGCATTTTTCCCTCAAAACGTGGGAGCGACCGTTTTACAAACTTTAAATGACACTTTGCTCCAGTTAATCTCCCAGAAGACATGCAAAAGTTGTTCAAGCTTGTCTCTAATGCGTAACTAGCAGGCGCTAGAGTAGTTTATAGCATAATACAATTCAGGCTGCTGCGTAGTTTTTATCGAGAATATTGAAAGCTTTATTTCTGTGTACGACGTGATAAGGTCTAAAACTGTGCTGCATAATGAACTCATCAATAATTACGGTAGTTACCGCACACAATCAAATGTGCTGCGTCAGCCGAGCAATCTTACGTAATCATGTTTTCGCCCTTGAGTTACACGCTGACTGGATGTAAAAATTGTTGAAAGTGATCTGGAACCAGCTTTTGGTCTAAAGGCTCACTTGTGCTAATTCATATGTGCTAAGGTTTATGAAATTAAAAGGGTGCTTTAGGTAAATGTACACTTGACGCATTTCGTTAATGAAGCAAATGTTACATGGTAAGTAAACTGCTCAAACAATAGGTGCATACGATGAGATTAACGATTATTATAGTGTTTATAATAACACTTTTTTAGCTTTCTGGACAGCAAGAAATACATAATTTGATAAGAAATGTGGAAGCTATTTGGTGTAGGTACCTACAAGTGGGAGCACGGTGGTTTTATACATCCCTTTCCGACCCGGTGACCAGTGTACTGGACATTAAAAAAAAGCGGCTCAGAAAAGCAACCAAAGCTAAAATCGGAACAGAAACCACTTCCGCACCTTTCCTAAGAGGCGAGCAATATCTTTTCTAATGTAGTTCCTCCCTCAGCTGCATTTTGTTATCAGGGCACCTCAGTGTAATGGCGTCGACCACGAGGGAACTCGAGCGCTTGGTGTGCTCAAGTATGTGAACTTATTTTAGCAGATATCTTCGCGCAATTATAATAATTGAAATCGTGAGCCATATATTGTCCTCTAAAAACAGCGTCGTGAAAAGGTAGTCCGTTGCATTCAGCAGTTCGCTCGCAGTTCGAGAAAGTCTTTATGTCCAGTACGCTGGACACGTGGATGAAATTGGTGTGCATTGTGCTAAACATGAGGAAAGAGAAAAAAATGAGTAGGGAGCGTCATTCGACAATCTTGAAGCCCAGCCATAAAAAAATGAAACAGGATTGTGCTGGGAGTTTTCACAGGGTCCAAAAGCAACATTTTTTTTTCAGGAGAGAGAGCAGAATGTGTGCACCCATAAGTGCCACAAATAAATCCCAGTGTCCAGTATACTGAACATGGTTCTTCCGTGCATTGACCTTTTCCTCAATTTTTTAAATGCTCTTCAGTAGCCCCTCAACTAGAAAAGAACGTGAAAGTTTTTTTTTCTACCCTACAAAACTCGGGACTGAAAGGCATGTACTACAAACATGTTCCGACCAGGTGAGCTGCAGTGGCTCTAAGCATTCATTGAAATCTCGATGATATCGGATTGAAATATTTGTCTTCTTTCACGACTGAATTTCGGAATATATTGCACTCGGCCTTTGGAAAGACGCGGTATATAACATATAGGCTTAGCAGAGAGAGTACGTGCCATGCTAAAATTCACGAAAAAATGAAGTGAATAAGCATATCTTTATCTGCGTTGATACCTTTTTTGTTTTTACACATCTTTGGTTACAAAGTAAAGAAACAGCGAAGATGTAGTTTGTTGACATGCAAACATGTAAGGAAGGTACGTACTTCCAACAGGCTTTCCCAGCGAAGCGTCTCCTGTAAAGTCAAATACCCGAGGTTGAAATAATGAAACGATAAAGAAGGCAACTCGAAAACACCATACCATATACCTAAATAATTTCTCTATCACAGCTCACAAGCACATACAGTTGTATGTGACAGCCAGCAGACATGGACAAATGTTCATCGAAGCACACCGGTTTAGACATTAAAGGTATTGCAATCATTAGTGCAAGGCTAATGGGTCGAGAAGTGCCACTCGTACTGACTGTGTTGGTAAACATATCGTTGGCTGAGATCCACCTTCGTTCGCTTCTCAGCCGATGCACTGATCATTGGTGCCCACTTCCCGGAAGCCTTCTGTAAGTGACGTTGTTTTGCACAGCCTCCAGCATCGCAGGTATTGAAGGCTTTCCGCATGTTACCTGGTATTTCACTGCCTCCAGTTTCCGCACGCCTGTGTTACGTCATACGCCATCATAGTGACGTCACAATTACGCCGTAAACCAATGTTAGCGGTCGGTGATTTCATGAAGCAGAAATATCTCTTAACGTGACCTTCGCTTCGTTCATGGAGCGCTTAGCCGACGGTTACTTTTCTTATTTCATGAGCGATGCAATGCTTTTTCGCCTGAAATTTAGCTTTTCTCTTGAACCACAGCCAAAATTTTGGAGCAGCTTTCACAAGCATTCATAATAATTGCTGCTAATGGTAATTTCTAGAAAATATATTTATTATTGCTTTCATAATTTCTTATTTAGGGGCAATGCTTAATATCCGCTTTATGTGATAGCCCTTTGCTTTACCCATTCTATTCTCTCATAAATTTAACTTTCAAGGTGTTCGGAAAACTCACTCCAGCGTGTTGCAGTTCAGTCAGAAAACATAGCAAGGGTAGGGTCACTCGGCACTCGCGCCACTAATAAGGAGGAGTTGGTACACCTCATTACAACAATTAAGCAGACTTATGAGTAGAAGGCTAAAAAACCCGGTAGGGCGTAGGCGAGTGCATCACTATGCTCTTTACAAATCACCAATTGCAAAGATATCCTTAGCTTGCAATATGGTACCACGAAGTAGTCGATCGTACAATGTAAGAAACATGCAGATCCAATTTCATCAAATATCTCTGGACGCCTCGTCATCTGTGGCCACTTCCGAATCGAGATCTGTTCCTCACTTGCTCTTTTTTTTTTGCAAAAAATTACCGGATACCCAATGAATTTTCTTACAGCTTTGGCAATTGACAAGGAACATACGCCTGCCGAGTCTTCAAGGTGTGCGGCCTTTTCCCACATGCATCTCTTTTCGCGACAGAGTTATTTTTGTTTTCCTTGCATGCGCTTTGCGTGCATTCTGGTGTGTGGAGACTCGCTCGTGGAACGAAGCATCATGTAGGTAACAACACGTACTAATAATTGAGTGATTGAGGGCGTTTAATGCGCCAAATGAACTCCATGTAAAAAGTATTTGGTTTCATGCTAATATAGTTAGTAAGTATAAGAATTCATATTACTGATCATGTGTTCCGCTCATTCTGAATGTTTGATTTCGAGCGGTGCCAGCATTTGGGATCAGACGAGGAAATGGAAGGTGCGAACAAAATACATGCACAGTCCCTATTCCCCCCCAAGAATGTCAGCAGTTCGGGCTGGGATACCTGAGCAATAGCGCAAAGTTGATACCGTGTGAACTTTTCAATTATGACGCAGCGACCCTATCTGGCGTCTTCACGAACTAGAGAGAACAACCGTAAAAACCGAAAAATTTTTGCTCCTGCCCCTCATGCCATAATGATCTCTTAAAATTTGATAGCAAGGGTCCCGCAATTCGATGTTGTTAAAATTAACCAATGAAATTGATTCAAGCAAAGTGCCTTGAACATCACTGAAAGCTCTCATAACTATGATTGTGTTCTGTTGTTTAGCTTTGCCACCATCTGTTTATACATATGGACAATCGTCATGGTTTCCTACACCTGGGCTCCTGAATAACTGAAGACAGGTGTCCACGTGTGCTGCTCAGCATAACTTCACTTAAATGGCTACTGCGTTTGTAAACCAGAAGGCTTCCATTCCGCATGTATACGAGTACGGACGGAATCACGCTTGTCTAGAGCGGCGGAGCGCGTGGCTGTGGACGCTGTTGTTGTCCGCAGCTGGTACCTCACGTTAGCTACACGCTTCCATTGATGCTTGAATTGTAGCACAAGGATCTACCATGTAGTACGACTATGTTAGACATCGTTACGGCGTCGGTCTTTGCATGTTTCTGCAGAAAACGGCAGCTGAAGTGGCCGGCTAGGCGCTCTAGGCAAGTGTGATTCCATCTGTACGCGACATTCTGTGTCACTGTATATGCTTGCTTTCTTATCAAGACAGAGTTTACAAACAGGACTGTTTGACAGACAGTTAAAATTGCCTCTCATAAGTATTTTTGCTTGCGCTGCAGTTACAGACAGCATTGGAAATCTTCAAGCAGGGAAAAGAGCCTGCAACCAGTAGCACCGTCACTGGTGTCATGTCATTCTTGCCGCTTGTTTAATCATTCTCTGCTTCAAGTGTTCTGAAACTTTTTTTGCAGAATTATAACAACAAAGACTGTACGGTAATGGTTATTCTGTCATTGGGATTTATAAATTGGTACGAGTATATACGTACTTGGTGGTGGCAAAGGCCGGTTATGTGGAGGTACCACTGGACGTTTCCCAACTGTAAAATAAACAGTCAGGCGACGTGTTTCGCAAACAATCGATATGACCAATGCAGCGAAAATTGTAAAATAAAGATGCAGTAGTAACAAAAGGAACCCCTTTGACGAATAATGTGAGTCCTAGTTCTAAACGCAGCTACGGCTTTTTTCCTTATAAGCAATATACATTGACCCATCTAGAACAAAGTACATGTTTTATTTTCAAGATATTTGCTAATGGCCATTGTAAATTGAGAATGAAGAAGTCAACATCTAGAAAAGTGGAACACTTTGAGGTAGAGTTAACCGAAAGAGGGGGAAGGGGGGCCAAATGGGCGTCTGTGACGACCAGATATTCCACATAAAAGGAAACTGAAGTTGCTTTAGAAATCGGTAAAGCTTTGTGGTTAACGTGGGATGATATTATAATCGACGATGTCGTAATTTTTTTTCGAATTTGTTGCAGCAGCTACTTCACAACACGCGAAAGAGAAGTTCGTCTTCCCCTGCCCACGCGAGCGCGCCGAAACTGTGGTCGTGGAAACGTATACGACATCTTCGTTTGCTTTGTCAAAGCGTGGTACTGTTCGACGGAAAGTTCGCGCCGTTCATAACTGCGAGAGCGCTGCTTATGAAGCGGAGGCTCAAGTAAGTATAGAGAAGTTGAAAGTTCTGCGGATGGATTAAAACTTCTGCCGTATTGACAAACAGCCGAGCGCAACGCGAACAAGCGTCTCTAGTATCTTAGACAGTGTATGTGACTAGCTCCGGCTGGGTGCCGTTGCCGGAAGTCATTTCACAGTCCTAAAGTGATTTGTTGTCTGCATTAGGTTCCCTTTAAAATGCTTCAGCTTTCACTTTAAGAGCAAACCGTGGAATGATGAATGCTGTGTACAGTCCCGAAAGTGTAACTGTGTTGAGCTGATAATCTCCAAAAGGGGTCACCGAAGAGATGCGCACTGTGTGCGGACATACGGGGCATGTGCAAACCATTGTCAAGGCAAGTAACCAGTACCCTCTGTTGACTGAGTCATCTCATTTGTCTTCATCGCGGTGTTCTGGCGGGGGTCTCACGCTTTAACTACATCAAAGGTGAAATAACTATGCCGCTGTGCCTCGGTGTCAACGCATGTGTAAATAGAAGATTTGCTTTGTCACAATTGGAACATAACTTGAATAGTGAGAACTTCAGCGCAAGGCAAGACGGACCGCAAAGAAGATATTATATAAGCACTGCTGTTGACTACCCTAACAACTACTTTATTCTTGTTGTGAAAACGCGCAGAACCATCTGAAATGCATAACCACGCGCGCACGTGTAACAAGGCCGCGTATTGCTTCCATAACATCTCGCGAATATTCACGAGGCTGCGCATAGATGAACTAATATTACGGTGAGAACAAAGTAAACTAGGTATCAATGATGCAGCCATCTGCATCTTTCTTAATGTGGCACTCTTCCAAGGCATGCCGCCTGTATTCGTTATTGCCTCTGCCGTTATTGCATCAGTGTTTCAGCAAAAAGTTGGGCACAGTTGCAGCCGGAGTTAAGAAGCGCAAGAAGATATGCGGTTTTGTCAATGTTATTACTTACTTCTCACCAGTGCATCTCTCATCTGTTCCTCGAAGAGTGTCCTTGTTCACGCTAATATTCAAATGCGAAGCATTTCTAAGCGAACCTAAGGCACTTGAGGCGTGTCTATCTATCTATCTATCTATCTATCTATCTATCTATCTATCTATCTATCTATCTATCTATCTATCTATCTATCTATCTATCTATCTATCTATCTATCTATCTATCTATCTATCTATCTATCTATCTATCTATCTATCTATCTATCTATCTATCTATCTATCTATCTATCTATCTATCTATCTATCTATCTATCTATCTATCTATCTATCGCCACCTTTTGCGGCAATGAGGTCGGCAGCAGGAGAGCAAGTGAATACGTACCACCAGGCTTCAAATCACGACGTGGGTCGGGTGGACCTATTTGGCGAAAGCAAGAGCGCCGTTAAAATAAATTGCTCACTGCAAGATCATTCGAAAAGAAAAAGAGTAGCGTGAAAATCGCCGTAATTTG
>JALIZH010028203.1:0-20316 GCA_030522465.1 Rhipicephalus appendiculatus | reverse complement strand
TCCTGCGAGGCAACGTGCTGATCGCGAAAGCGGTTGAATTTTCTTATCAATGCATGACCTGCCTAATGGTCATCGTAAGAATGTTAATGTCGTATTAATGTCGTGTTCATCGTTAATGTGTAATGGTTGCGTATAAAAACTTGGACATACGTACATGTTCGCCCTGAAGTCGACTACAAATGGAGGCGTCTGCTTTTACAGCGAAAGCTGTTATGATATCACAACAACGGCTGTTTTTGGGATCGTAGTCGTCCGCCGCCACCGCTACCGCCGCCGGTGTCTGTAACTGCTATCACAAGAAATAAAAACAAACGAAATAAATTAAAAATATCTCGGAGAGAATGGGATTCGAACCGTGACACTCTGCGCGGCGGACCAGTAATCTACCCCAGAGCCACACCGGTGGGTGCAAATCGTTTGCAAACAGAACGTATGCAGGCTTCATGTCGGGGAAGGAATCGCGTTAAAGGGACGCTTAAGAGAAACTGTGACTTGGCTTAGATTGATAAACTGTATTCTGATAACTCTAATGTCACAAGTTTAACTGTAAGTTCATTATTAGCGGAGAAAATCGAACTTGAAGTTTCATTTTTAAATTTCGCGCCGAAATTTTCGCGAATGACTTCACGAATTTCAAAATGCATTTTTCGTATTTTCGCGACATGAGACGATGAAATTTTCTGCAACTTGGTATGTTAGGTCTATGGCACCCACAGATGACGATGCACTTCATTTTTACCGATTTGAAGCTACGTAGTACCCAGTAGACGCCGTCAAAATCTACGACCTCGCGGTGTTTGGTGCGGGAATCTGAAGATGGCGTGTACACCCTCATTTTCCTTTCGCGTGTTTTCTAACTTACCAAGCGTCGCCTCGCGGTAAGAGTGGTGTTTTCGGGATTGTGAAATTGTACTTTACTAATACGCGAAAAATCGTTTTTTTTTTCTTTGGTGTCCCGTTAAAATGAGTAATATAGCGGTTTAAAAGAGTAAAATAAACACCAGGGCGTCACACAATGCAAATTGCGTTATGAGTGGGTCCTTGAATGCTTCCAGTCCATTACAAAAGGCTCAACCATAATTCTTCATCGTCCACATCATCTACAGAGTCCACATAATGCTTTACAGGTGCTTAGCAGATGCCACGCTTCACCGAAGAACGAATAATCGCGTATTGGGTGCTTCCGTACATCACAAACATTATGATGATTTATGGCATAGTGGGTGCGATGCAAGTGTACTTGTAGAAGTTGCCCGAATAGTGTTTAAAAAAGGCTCCAGAAAGTCCAGTCTTCCAGCTTTCGCTGTGACTGTGCTGCGTGTTCCGCGCAGGCCTGGCAAATTTTTTTTATGTGCTTCAGGTGTTGGTTCAGTCATGGCCTCCGAGATTGCGCGCCGGTGGGTTTGTCCAGTGTTCGCTGTCTTCGAAATGCTTTTATTTTGTTTTTTGACACGCGGTCTATGTAGCATCGACAATTTTCCTAATAATAAATCTGGGTTTTTACGTCCCAAAACTACGCTATGATTATGAGAGACGCCGTAGTGGAGGACTCCGGAAATGTTTACCATCTGGTGTTCTTTAACGTGCACTGACATCGCACAGTACACGGGCCTCTACCATTCCTCCTCCACCTAAGTGCGACCGCCGCGGCCTGGATCGAACCCGCGACTTTCGGGATCAGCAGCCGAGCACCATAACACTGCTCCACCGCGGCGGACCGGCAAATTTTCCTAGTCAACCACCAGAACTTGAGATGACCTATAACTTATTGTGTTTTTTGCATGTTCGACTTTTCTGTTTGTTTCCTTAATCCGCGGCGTACTTCAGAGACACCTATGGTGGACTATTCCTGGCTCCTGCATCTGATAGCAGCTGTCAATACATTCTCCGTGTGCGTTTAGACAGTGAAGCTCATTGCTAAAAAGACAGAGAGAACTGTGACGGCATCTAAGACTGCACACGATGCGCATTCTACAAAGAGTTGAAAACACAAAGCCGACAGTAAAATAAGATAGGTATTTCCAGAGCTGTAAACGAAACGTTTTTTTCGCCAGCTACAGATATAAGTTGATACGGTCATTGAAGTATTCCTAATGTACTGTTTCAACAAATGCTGCTTAAACAGTGGCACCTGCAGAAAAAATGAGACCATGTAAATACTTTGAATGAGCATGCGAAGAACATTAAAATATAAAGAAAAATAAGAATGATGTTTTTAGCTAAAGTAGATGCTTGGGCGTGTGTGGCACGACATAACGTGTTGGTACCATTTTTTAATACGCCAAGGGAACCTCTCTAAATGAATCGAAAACACGTATTTCATCTTCCCCGCAGGGGCGTCTGCGCGAGCAGGCGTTTGGTGAGTGGCGTCACCACGGACCCGAGCCAACGGGGGCGTTTCGACTCTCTCCCACGCTTAGCCGTGCGTGGCATTGCCGTGTCCGGGGAAAAGGGGATCCTGGGGGTTGAGCCGATGCCGGGTGATTGGACCTTTAAGGCCCCCCGGCAGAGGCAACACACCCCTTTGGCCCCAGCTTCACGTAGACGGCACCCCCTGGGCTGACCCACCCAGGGGAAATCGGCAGTCGCCTTTTCCTGTCTCTCCTCTTCCACATCTTCGTCTTTCTCTCTTACTTTTGATCTGTCCTGTCTTCTCCTCACTTCTTTTTACTTCCATATTCCCTGGGCGGCAAGGGTTAACCTTGTGTGGATATCCAATCTTGGGTAACCCATATTGGGTTATAGTGGTGGCGTACGACTGGCGTCGCGCAGGCTTTTTCACGAAGTTCTGCCGCGTCCCCCTTGTAGGGCTCCATAGTGGGCGGTCGCCGCTGTTGCCGAATATTTTCATCACCTTATGGCATCACAAGTTTCCATCGTTCTTGATCGACCTCCAAAGAGAAACCGCACTGAAACAACATTCCAATTTTTCCGAAGCAACGTACCCAGTTTCCCCAGATACCATGTCATCCATAGTGAAACAACACCCGCTAGAAAACTATCCCCATTCCTAGTGGCCAGGTGCCTCAAGGAAAAAATCGGTCCTAACTACAAAGCCTCCAAAATGTCTAATGGAGATCTCCTCCTTGAACTGAAAGAAAAAGATCAAGTACAAAAATTGCAGGAATTCACGAGCATCGGGGACACAAATGTTACAGTTTCAGCCCACAGGTCACTAAACACAAGCAGAGGTGTGATATCAGAGGACGATTTCATTGGATTGAGTGACGAGGAACTGTTGGAGGGTTTTCAGGAACAAAATGTATCCAAAGTTCAAAGAATAGTAATCCGGAGAAATGACCAAGAAATCCCCACAAAGCATATAATCCTGACCTTCGGAACAAGTGAATTACCTACTTCCCTCGATGCAGGCTACATCAAAGTAAATGTAAGACCGTATATACCAAACCCCAGACGTTGTTTCAAGTGCCAGAGATTTGGACACGCTTCACATTCATGCAGGGGCAAAGAAACGTGCGCGAAATGTAGCGCAAACGACCACTCTTCAGAAAATTGCACATCGTCTCCACTCTGTGTAAACTGCAAAGGAGAACATCCAGCGTACTCGCGCTCATGTCCAGTCTGGAAAAACGAAAAAGAAATCATCACTCTCACTGTTAAAGAAAAGATCTCATTCTTCGAAGCACGAAAGCGACTCTCGTACCTTTCTAGGCGAAGCTATGCCGATGTGACGCAGGCGGGGGCAGCGTCACAAAGGCCTCAGACGTCCTCCGGTTCCACACACAGTGGTACGGTAGTGACTTCTCCCGCCCCCTTGACGGTAGCAGCTTCTGCTACTCCGTCCACCTCAAAGGGCCAGCCGACTCCGGTCCCGCTGGGCCCTAAAATAAACAGAACGCCAAGGCCTGAGACCAAGGTCTCAGCCACACACTCTCGATCTTCCAGCGCCTCCGAGAAGGCAATGGAGGTCGACGCAAAAACCTCGGTGTCAACAACACCGAAGGACAAGCGCTCTGAGGAGCGCACCAAGAAAGACAAAATACCCATAACTTTGTTCAGCAAAAAGCGATAACCTAAGCCGTTATCGCTTTTGCATGAAGTGAAATTGTTCAACATGTCACCTACTATTTTTAAATAACGAAACACCTTACCGCTGTATATTTGCTCAATTTTACCTAAAATGGCTTTTATTGTTCAGTGGAACTGTAGAGGGCTACTACATAATTTAGGTGACATAAAGGACATTATAAACAAGTACTCACCAGTAGCATTCTGCCTTCAAGAAACAAACCTAGGCCCAAGACATAAACAAGTGCTTAAAGGATTTACAGTTGTCCGAAAGGACCGCGAATGCTCTAGCCGTTTGTCGGGAGGTGTAGCCATAGTCGTGCAGGGGGGCATTCCTACACGAAATGTCCAAGTGAATACATCTTTCGAGGCCGTAGCCGTCACCACTTTATCTTACAAAACCATCACCATCTGTTCGCTGTACATCCCACCCCACAACCATTTTACCACTAGAAACTTAGAAAATTTAATGGAACAGCTACCAAAGCCTTTTATATTAGTAGGAGATTTTAATGACCATTCTACTCTTTGGGGTAATGACAAAACTGATCGAAGAGGGCAGATTGTTGAAGATTTTCTTTTATCAAACGATATCTGCCTTTTAAACTCGGGTGCTTTTACATATTTTTCGCCAACATCACGCACTTTTAGTTGTTTAGATCTCGCTCTCTGCTCACCATGTCTGTTCACCGATTTTAAATGCGAAGTCCTTGGAAAATCATATGGTAGCGACCACCAACCCGCCATTATCAAACTCATGCCATCGTATCAAACTCTCGCCACCAAGCCACGCCGGTGGAAATTGCAACTCGCAAACTGGCCGCTTTTTACGCATCACGCAAAGCTCGAGCATATTTTCTCACCCGAACTTTCTGTTCAGGAACTCAATAAAAATTCACTGACGCTATCATTTCAGCGGCGGAAAAGGCGATACCGCAATCGTCTGGCATTGTGCGCAAGAAGTTAAATCCTTGGTGGACAGATGAGTGCACCGAAGCCAAAAAAAACAGCAAAACAAGGCCTGGGGAACCATACGAAGGTACCCAACCTATAACAACCTCGTAAGTTTTAAACAGGCAAAAGCCAAAGCACGATACATCCTAAGGCAGGCAGAAAAGAGTTCATGGCAGAAATACATAGCATCCATTAATAGTTCAGCCACATCTAAACATATCTGGGATCAGGTGAGGAAGTTCAGAGGAGAATACTCATCATACACAATACCACTGCTTACAAGTCCAGACACACAAACAACACTAGAAGACCAGGCCAACCTTTTAGCCGAACACTTTTACGAGGTATCATGTTCAGCGAATTATACCAATGCATTCCTCAAACACAAAGAAAATGCTGAAAAACAAAAACTCCCTACTACTAGCTCCTGAAACGAAAGTTACAACCACCCTCTTACACTACACGAATTAAACAGGGTACTTTCCGCCGGCAAAAAAACGGCAACAGGGCCTGACCGGGTACACTACACAATGTTGGCGCACCTATCCCAAGCATCGGCCGAAGCTCTTCTCCAATTCTTCAACAAAATATGGGAACTCGGCATAATGCCATAAGATTGGAAAAAATGCAATAGTCATACCTTTCCTAAAACCTGGTAAACCCCCAACATCCACGAGCAGCTACAGGCCGATAGCATTAACAAGTTGTCTGGCAAAAACATACGAGAGCATTATAAACATAAGACTCACTTTCATTCTTACATCAACACACCTTATAGACTCGCACCAGTGTGGATACAAAAAAGGCTGTTCTACCACTGACCATCTCGTTAGACTGGAACACGAAATACGACATGCATTTCTGCACAAACAGTACTGTCTTACGGTCTTCTTCGACTTAGAGAAGGCGTATGATACGACGTGGCGATACGGGATTCTTAGAGACCTTGCAGACATGGGGATTCGTGGAAGAATGCTAAACTGCTTGTTTGACTTCCTATCCAATAGAACATTTCAAGTACGTCTCGGTACAGTACTCTCTCGAGTATTTGTCCAAGAAAATGGCGTACCACAAGGTTGCATTCTCAGCACAACCCTTTTCGTAGTCAAAATGAACTCCATTAACAAGGTTATCCCCCTCACAGTCATGCATTCTCTCTACGTTGATGATCTGCAAATTTCCTATCGTGCCTCGAACCTATCAACGTGCGAACGACAACTCCAAATTACAATTAATAAGCTGACAAAATGGGCCGACCAAAACGGTTTTCACTTCTCCACACAAAAAACTGCTGCTGTTCTCTATAAGCAAATGAGAGGATTATGCCCGGACCCGGTTCTGCGATTGAACAATGCCCTCATAGCAGTAAAGCAAGAACATAAATTTCTAGGCGTTACATTCGACCAAAAACTCAACTTCCTAGCCCACATCAACGCATTAAAAATAAAGGCAAACAGAGCACTAAACCTTCTAAAAGTGTTATCCCACAAGCAGTGGGGTTCCGACCGGCTGTGCATGCTGCGCATCTACCGTTCTATTGTGCGCAGTATTTTAGACTATGGTTGTATTGTCTACGGCTCGGCACGGGAATCGTACATTCGGCGCCTTGACCCTGTCCACAATCTTGGCATACGTCTGTCCAGTGGTGCCTATAGAACATCACCTGTGCAGAGTTTATATGTAGAGTGTAACGAACCTCCTCTTGGTCAGCGAAGAATATCACTGACCCTGTCTTATGTTTTGAGAATCAAGTCATCACCTGAACACATCAACCACGACATCGTCACGAAATGTGACTCACGGTTACACTACTCAAACAAGCCTCACTTAATCAAACCACTTCTTCTACGGTTCGAAGAATACTGCCGCACATATGAAATACCTGAAGACTCACTAAATGTAGCAACCAAACCACCAAGACTGCCGCCATGGTTTGACCTGACGCTACTTTGCGACTTTTCTCTAACCCGCCTAAAGAAAAAAGACACACCACCAGAACACCTTATTCAGGAATTCCGTGCAATACAACACACATACAGAGATCACATCGAATATTACACAGACGGCTCGAAGACAGAAAATCATGTGGCTATAAGGATCGTAACAGAGGACTCCACTATCAGTATCAGGCTACCTAAATGCATATCCATCTTCACAGCTGAAGTCTATGCCTTGTATGAAGCGGTTCGATATGTCACCGCTGGCAAACACAAGAAAGTGATCATTTACACTGACTCGTTAAGTGCACTGAAAGCTCTACACCTCAAATCGGAGTGCCAAGCCTTAGTTGGAGACATCTTAAATCTCATAGTTACAAATAGCGAGGCTGTTTCTGTTCGTTTCTGTTGGATCCCAAGCCATGTCGGGATACCTGGCAATGAAAAAGCTGATAAATATGCTTCTTTGGCAGCACACGAAACACTAACAAAAATAAAAATTCCCTTTAATGACAGCCAGCGAACAATTCGTACATCATTATTAGCTAAATGGCAGGAACAATGGGACTCATGCACAAATAATAAGCTCCATCTAATAAAGCCCGTACTTGGAGAATGGAAGACGTGTCGCCACCAAGAACGGTTTGTTGAGGTCATCTTATCCCGACTCCGTATTGGGCACACACACCTGACTCACAACTTTTTGCTTAGAAATGAGCAACAACCAACATGTGAAAACTGTCAAGAACCATTGACAGTTATACATATATTGATCACATGTCCCCACATTGAAACTTACAGACGAAAATATTTCGGCCAACTATACAAACAACAAACCCCTATCCACCCAGCTCTACTTCTTGGAGATGATCCCCTTGTACCCTTGTCTGCAGTGCTGAAGTTTTTAAGAGAATGTGACTGTTTGAATAAGCTATAAACGACATCATTTCACCGTTCACTCCATATCACCTTGTGTCTGGCGCAGCATAGCCTCAGCTGCTTTTGCGCCATAAAAATCGAATTAACTAACTAACGTATTTCATCTTGAAGACCACCTCGCCTAGATGTTAATGTTGGCATCTATTCTTTTCAGAAATCATGTTTTTGCATCATGCGATAAGCTAATAATTCCTAGATACTGGAAGTCTTTAACAAATCAATAATCGAATTTACACATCTATATCTGGGCAATCAACAAATGTTCCACTTGCGCAGATTTCTCCAGACAATGCACTGATGCAGTGAAGTGCATAAAACAGTGGCAACAATTTAGGAATTTTTCAGCGCTTTCAAATGCTCCAATTTTACATGAGTGTTAGTAGAATGAAATCCTTTTCGCAATTGGAACAAATACCCGCAGTTGCAGATTGGTATGAAACGGATCGTGAAAGCAACGAGCAAAAACCAACGAATGAGGCAAATAAGGGGAAAAAAGCAGTTCAAAAACGAAATTAGGAACCATTTATGCAACCTGCATGCGTTTTCTTTGTTTAACTTTAGCCATTCATTTCACTAAGTGGGCGTTGTGACGATGTCCAAAAGACAGACTCGGCAGAAAACTGCCGTCCGTGAGGTTACAAAGTTACCGATGTGAGTCGGTATTCAGCTGGGACCCAATATATTTTTGGGGGTGCAGGTTTGAACCAACATTTATGTATGTTCATGTGTGTGTTCGTTTCTGGGCGTGTATATATACAAATGCAAACTTGAAAAATTCCGGGAAAGTTGTACCCTCCCCTACCTACGCCAATGGTATTCAGCATCGCCTGAGCTAACAGCTTTAGGCACAAGGCAGGTAGATCTCACGGGCACATCGAAGTAAGCCAGAACTTGCTAGGCAAGACGGACTTTAATGCGTGCCCAAAAGAAGAAACACCGGGGCAGGGTCTCGCGTCAAGTTTTGCCAATAGTAGGAATAAAGGCGGAGCGTTAAGAGCAACATACGCACAGATACCGCTCATTGTAGGAGTGCTCCCTGAAACACATCATAAGAAAATGAAACACGGTGCTCGCAAAAATGCCGCGAAGTGGTGGCGTACATTCACAAGGTCACACGAAGCGTGAAGGAAGTAGCTAGTTGGCTCGACGAGGTGCTCTTCCTTTTTTTTTCTTTTTTCCCGCGAGAAAGAAGCTCGTTCAGCTGAGCTGTCGCACCACTCTTGAATATAAAATGTGGGCTGTAAAAAGAACCATGAAAAGCGTTTTGTTAAGGGTACCAATAACTCCATGTGCTAGATTTCCTATTTTGCGGCTAAGTATATATTGGCCAAACAGACCGTTGCCTCAATGACTGGCCAGAGAGGACGCAAAAAATTGAAGGACGCTTGAGCTTCGCCTTCAAGAGTAGGTCGCGTCAGCATAATCGGGCCTTCTGAACAGCTAACCTGCTTCGGTTCTCGGTCCATGCCTCAACCATGCCGTAAGGAAACGAACGACTCTGCGCTTGGCCCACGGTTTCGGGCATGCAAAAGGCCACGAAGGCCCTACTGAGCTACCTGAAGGCGACCGGATTTCGCGAGCCTCTGTGAATCACCAGCGCGTGTTTACGTTGTGTGTGTGATCACTGACTGTTCATTTCCGTTCCTTTTTTTCTTTCTTTCTTCTCTATCTTATCTATTATTCCCCCCTTTCCGCCACCCCACATATAGGGTAGCCAACAGAGCTCAGCTTGGTTAACCTCCCTGCCTTGCTCCTTCGTTTCTCTCTCTCTCTCTTTGCGCGTAGCATTAGCCGTTTCACAGTATCATTGAATGCCTACTGCAAGCACAGTTGTTAAGTGCCCACTACATCATAATAATTATTACTTTTGCGAATCAGCGAAGGGCCCACTACGCGTCCGTATACGGCAACACGTGAACCTACGCAGCTGTTTACTTTGTTGATGGTTCTTCTGCCTATGATGATTAAATATGTCTGAGCGCTTTGCAATGGGTGGAACTTTAAAACATCCACTCGCTGCTCAATTCACCTCTTTTGACGCCTGGTGCGATTCTGCACTTCTGCCACGCAATATATGATGCATAAAGAAGACCCCTTCGACTACATCACATTCATATAATGTTTTTTTTAAATGCGAAGCATTTCTTAGCGAACTTCGGCGACTTTGAGCGTATCTAGCTATCTATCTATCTATCTATCTAGCCGCCTACGACTTTCTGCTCTCCTGGCCGTATCGTTAATGGGATTTTTACCAAATTTGGTATGGCATAACATGACTGTATGACGAACATAAATGGCTGGTCATATCATGACAATCATGACTAACTTGTCATGAAAAGTATGATTTACATGCCATGCTCATGGCGTGCTCGCGGCCGTTTCGTTAGCTTGATATACACCAAATTTGGGATTGAGTGACATGAATGCATGACGAACATAAATGACAAGTGGTAATATAAAAATCATGACTTCATGAGCGACATGACTTGCATTTCACGCTCATAACGCGCTCGCGGCCGTTTCGTTAGCTTGATATACACCAAATTTGGTATCGAGTGACATGACTGTATGACGAACATAAATGACCAGTGGTAATATGCAAATCATGACATGTCATGAGTGACATGACTTGCATTCCACGCTCATAGCGCGCTCGCGGCCGTTTCGTTAGCTGGATATACACCAAATTTGGTATTTATTGATATTAGTGTATTACGAACATAAATTACAAGTTGTCATATTTAAATCATGACTTGTCATGAGCGACATGACTTGCATGCCACGCTCATGGCATGCTCGCGGCCGTTTGGTTAGCTTGATATACACCAAATTTGGTATTGAGTGACATGACTGTATGACGAACATAAATGACAAGTGGTAATATGAAAATCATGACTTGTCACGTGCGACATGACTTGCATGCCACGCTCATGGCGTGCTCGTGGCCGTTTCGTTAGCTTGAGATACATCAAATTTGGTATTGAGTGACATGACTGTATGGCGAACATAAATGACTAGTGGTAATATGTAAATCATGACATGTCATGAGCGACATGACTTGCATTCCACGCTCATGGCGCGCTCGCGGCCGTTTCGTTAGCTTGATATACACCAAATTTGGGATTGAGTGACGTGACTGTATGACGAACATAAATGGCAAGTGGTAATATGGAAATCATGACATTTCATGTGCGACATGACTTGCATGCCACGCTCATGGCGCGCTCGTGGGCGTTTTGTTAGCTCCATATACACCAAATCTGGTATTGTGTGACATGACTGTATGACGAACATAAATGACAAGTGGTAATATGGAAATCATGACTTGTCACGTGCGACATGACTCGCATGCAACGCTCATGGCGTGCTCGTGGCCGTTTCGTTAGCTTGAGATACATCAAATTTGGTATTGAGTGACATGACTGTATGGCGAACATAAATGACTAGTGGTAATATGTAAATCATGACATGTCATGAGCGACATGACTTGCATTCCACGCTCATGGCGCGCTCGCGGCCGTTTCGTTAGCTTGATATACACCGAATGTGGTATTGAGTGACATGACTATAAACGAACATAAGTGGTAGGTGGTAACAAAAATCTTGGCATGCATGTCATCTACAACGCCATTTACATGCCACGCTCATGGTGCGCTTCCGTCCAGTTCGCTAGCTTGACATGCACCAAAATTGGTATATCGCGACGTGACTGTATGACGAACACAAATGACCGGTCGTAACATATAAAACATGACATGCAAATTTTCTAAAGCATGATTTGCTCCTTCCTGGCTGCTTCGCATTACATCGATTCCCACAGTGCGTGGGATCTGTCGGCTTTTTTCCAAAGCAGTTTCTACAAATCTCGTGGCTCTGTGGTAGAACAACTGCTTGCCACAAAGACGGCCTGCGTCCTATCCTTACTCAGACCCGGAAATTTATATTATTTATTTTATTTGCATCATTTTCGATTTTTCGGTCACGGACGAGGTGATGATTTTTCGCTCACAACTAACGACGCCGACACTGAACATTTCTGCGAAACAGAGCTCTTTACGGCTATCGCGTTAAAAACCTTACTATTAAAGAGAGAACTCAAAATTTTACCACTGCATGGCTTTTTCCAATTTGGGACCCTTTGGGTGGTGCGTAAAAATTTGAGGTAGAAGTACGCATGAAAATAACAACAGCTCGTGATGCGTTAAAGATATGTTTTATCGGAAAAGCAGCCGAGGAGTGTATAAGCGACACTACGATTGCGCTGCACAATGCAGAAATGAGATTTCTTGCGCGCTTGGTTAGATAATTTCCTATTTAACTTCATTGTTTGTTGCAACAGTGCGCCTGCCCAACTTGTGAATATAATATAAACCTGTGGATCTGCCTTCAATAAAATCTATTGTCTGTTTTTGCTTTGTTCGTCGTCGTCTCTCTTGTGCCGTTTCGTCACTCTTTGTGATGGGTGAAATAACAAAACGACTAAGTTGGTGGACTCATGGCGAAATACCGCATTTGGGGTCTATAAGTTCATAAATATAATGAATCCACATGCAGATGATGCGACGAGTTATAATGTGTCCGGAGGATAACTGGCAGCGCAAATCGTGGATGCGTAATGTGCGTCATTTACTAAACACTTTAAGGAGCTTCTCTTTCTTGTGAAATTCAGGTAACGATTTTAGTGAAAGCTTTGAAGTTGGTTTTGGAGAATATCGAGAATGGCATGTCCACAGTAATTCATTTTCGATATATAGATGTGCAAAAGTTCGTAACGCCCAAATTACAACATTAGGTGACTCAGTGGTGACATAAAGTAAATAAAAATTGAAGGATCCTTGAGCTTCGCCGTCAAGAGTAGAACGCGATAGCATAATGGAGTCCCGTGCCCATCGCCTTCTCAAGTGCTGGCCTGCCTTAGGTTCTCGGAGTATGCCTCTACGCGGCGTAAGCAAACGACCGTTGGCCGTTTCAACTATCCTAGAATGTCTACTGCGAGTACAGTTCTTAAACGCCCACTACGCCATAATTGTTCTTTTTTTTGCGAATCAGCGAAGGAGGCACCACGCGTCCGTAAGGCAACATGCCAACCTATGTTAGAGTACTTTGTAACGAGTGGGCGTTTAAAACACCCACTCTTTGCACATTTCACATGTTTTGACGCCCGGCGCGATTCTACGCTTCCGCCATGCAATATTACATGCGTAAGGAGACTCATTTTAATACATGATATTCATATCGTCTATTGATTGACTTGGAAAGCTCCGCCAGACAAAATAGAGCTGGCGGAGCTTTCCAAGTTAATCAATAGGCGTAAAGTAGCCGACATAAGAAAGTATAATATGGAGAGAATTGAGCATGCTATAAAGAACGGAAGAAGCCTCAAAGCTATGAAGACAAAACTGTGCATAGGCAAAAATCAGATGTATGCATTAAGGGACAAGGAAGGCAAGGTCACAACCAATATGGATAGAATAGTTGAGGTGGCGGAAGAGTTCTACAGAGATCTGTACAGCAGCCGAGACAGTCAGGATGATAACGTAAGAAGCAATAAAAAACCGGCAGATCCCGCGCACCGTGGGAATCGATGTGATGCGAAGCAGCCAGCAAGGAGCAAGTCATGCTGTACATAATATGCATGTCATTATTTGCATGATAGGACCTGTCATTTGTGTTCGTCAAACAGTCACGTCGCGCAATACAAATTTTGGTGTATATCAATCTAGCGAACTGGACGCAAGCGCACCACGAGCGTGGCATGTAAGTGGCATTGTAGATGACATGCATGCCAAGATTTACATGTTACCACCTGCCACTTATGTTCGCTTAATTTTTTTACCTCGAATCACGGCGAGACGCGAGACCAATCTGCCTCCATTTCGCATGCGTTCGTATTCTCGCGCTCTGCGCATCGTGCAGACGCCATCCGCGTTCCAGCGTTTAAATTGACGGACAATTTGTCAATTCCAAAGTGTGTTCCTCAAACGCCTGCGCCCACTGAGACGGGGTCAGTCAGAATGAAACGTGATGCGCGCGTCTCCCTCCTTGCATGATTAGAGACGCTGGGCAATGCGACGTTACGCAAGCAAAGCGCGAGCGCTGTAGAGTCCAACGCGACCGGCGTCCGTTTGCGCGCCCCGGCGCCCACCTGGCTCTGCGCCAGGGCACGGCTGGAGGGACGGACGGACGGACGGGCGGACGCGAGCATGATACATTAAAGTCTTTCACCTTAAA
Organism: Rhipicephalus appendiculatus; assembly: GCA_030522465.1. Classification (NCBI taxonomy): domain Eukaryota; kingdom Metazoa; phylum Arthropoda; class Arachnida; order Ixodida; family Ixodidae; genus Rhipicephalus; species Rhipicephalus appendiculatus. The sequence continues at coordinate 6,226 of JALIZH010028203.1, read as the reverse complement.
ATTTGGTGTATATCAAGCTGATGAAACGGCCACAAGAGTGCCATGAGCGTGGCATACAAGTCATGTTGCACATGACATGTCATGATTTGCATATTACCACTTGTCATTTATCCTTGTCATACAATCACGTCGCTGAATACCATATTTGGTGTATATCAAGCTAGCGAAACGGCCACGGGAGTACCATGAGTGTGGCATGCAAGTCATGTTGCGCATGACATGTCATGGTTTCCATATTAAAACGTCATTTATGCCCGTCATACAGTCACGTCCCTAAATACGAAGTTTGTTGCATATCAAGCTAGCGAAACGGCCACGAGAGTGTCATGAGCGTGCCATGCAAGTCATGTTGCACATGACATGTCACGATTTCCGTATTACCACTTGGCAATTATGTTCGTCATACAGTCACGTCATTCAATACCAAATTTGGTGTATATCAAGCTAGCGAAACGGCCGTCAGCGCGCCATGAGCGTGGCATGTAAATCATGTTGTATATGACATGCTGGTCATGATTTTCATATTACCACCTGTCATTTATGCTAGTCATAGAGTCACGTACCTCAATACCAAACTTGGTGTATATCAAGCTAGCGAAACGGCCACGAGAGTGTCATGAGCGTGACATGCAAGTCATGTTGCACATGACATGTCATGATTTCCATATTACCACTTGGCATTTATGTTCGTCATACAGTCACGTCACGCAATACTAAATTTGGTGTATATCAAGCTAGCGAAACGGCCGTCAGAGCGCCATGAGCGTGGCAGGTAAATCATGTTGTACATGACATGCACGTCATTATTTGCATATTACCACCCTGTCATTTATGTTCGTCATACAGTCACGTCGCTCAATCCCAAATTTGGTGTATATCAAGCTAACGAAACGGCCGCGAGCGCGCCATGAGCGTGGCATGTAAATCATACTTTTCATGACAAGTTATTCATGATTTTCATGATATGAAAAGCCATTTATGTTCGTCATACAGTCATGTTATGCCATACCAAATTTGGTATAAATGCCATTAACGATACGGCCAGGAGAGCACAAAGTCGTAGGCGGCTAGATAGATAGATAGATAGATAGATAGATACGCTCAAAGTCGCCGAAGTTCGCTAAGAAATGCTTCGCATTTAATAACCCAGAGGAATCTGACATCCCACCAGTATTGACAGGAGAAGTAAAGAAAGCCCTAAAGGGAATGCAAAGTGGCAAAGCCGCTGGTGAGGATCAGGTAACATCAGACCTGTTGAAAGACGGTGGAGAGATTGTGTTAGAAAAACTGGCCACCCTGTATACGAAGTGTCTCTCTACGGGGACGATACCAGATTCTTGGAAGAACGCCAACATCATCTTGATCCATAAGAAAGGGGGACGTCAAGGACCTGAAAAACTACAGGCCCATCAGCTTACTGTCCGTTGTGTACAAGCTATTTACAAAAGTAATTGCTAACAGAATTAATACGACATTAGAGTTCAATCAACCAAAGGACCAGGCAGGATTTCGTACAGGCTTCTCAACAACAGACCATATTCATACTATCAATCAGGTGACAGAGAAATGCTCGGAATACAACCAACCTCCCCTATACATAGCCTTCATAGATTACGAGAAGGCATTTGATTCGGTGGAGACATCAGCAGTCATTCAGGCACTGCGGAATCAGGGCATCGACGAAGCCTATATAAACATAATGGAAGAAATCTACAGCGGATCCACAGCCACTGTAGTCCTCCATAAAGAAAGCGACAGAATCCCAATAAAGAAGGGCGTACGGCAGGGAGACACGATCTCTCCAATGCTATTCACCGCGTGTTTACAGGAGGTTTTCAGGGCCCTAGATTGGGAAGAGTTAGGGATAAGAGTTAATGGAGAGTATCTCAGTAACCTGCGATTCGCTGATGACATTGCATTGATGAGTAACGCGGGAGACGAATTACAGCTTATGATTACTGAACTGGATACGGAAAGTAGAAGAGTAGGTCTGAAAATTAATATGCATAAAACTAAAGTAATGTGGAACAATCTTGGCAGTGAACAGCGCTTTGCAATAGGTGGCGAGACACTGCAAGTTGTAAAGGAGTACGTCTACTTAGGACAGGTAGTAACCGCGGAGCCGAATCATGAGAGTGAAATAACTAGAAGAATAAGGATGGGATGGAGCACATTCGGCAAGCATTATCAAATCATGAATGGTAGTCTACCACTATCCCTCAAGAGGAAGGTATATAACAGCTGCATCTTACCGGTACTTACCTACGGAGCAGAAACCTGGAGACTTACAAAGAGGGTTCAACTTAAACTGAGGACGACGCAGCGAGCGATGGAAAGGAAAATGATAGGTGTAACCTTAAGAGACAGGAAGAGAGCAGAGTGGGTCAGGGAACAAACGGGGGTTAAGGATATCATAGTTGAAATCAAGAAGAAGAAATGGATATGGGCCGGGCACGTAGCACGTCGGCAGGATAACCGCTGGTCATTAAGGGTAACTGACTGGATTCCAAGAGATGGCAAACCCGTGAGGGGGAGACAGAAAATTAGGTGGGTAGATGAGATTAAGAAGTTTGCAGGTATAACGTGGCAGCAGAAAGCACAGGACCGGGTTGATTGGCGAAACATGGGAGAGGCCTTTGCCCTGCAGTGGGCGTAGACAGGCTGATGATGATGATTCATATCGTTTTTTAGGGGGCGAAGCTCCTTACGGCCTAACCTTGTCGTCGTGCGCGTCCATCACGGGAGATTCGTGAATGTGACAGACAAATATTGTTTAAAAATAGACTAATATCACTCATAATTGTGACAGAACAATATAAGACCCCTAGAAGCAAAATCCCTCTATACTAGTCGGCGACTTAACGTACACATTATGGACCTTAGCACCTAGCTTTGTCGTTGAAGCTCACTGTCCGCTGTGATCGTGCTTAGAAAACCATTGCTATAGTCGAAACATGTGTGTATGGGAATGAAAAAAAAAGGTTTGCAATACACGAACAACAATTATACTTGTGAAGAAACAATAGAAAACACCTACAAGCACAAACCCTTTATACTAGTGGGCGACTTCAACGTAGACATTATAGACCTTAGGACCTACACTCTAAGGCAAAAGGGTGTTAAAAGGTGTGCCGTTCGTCCTCTTGAGGACTAATGGGGCTGCCACAACCATTAGTCCCTTTAGGGACTAACGGCACGGGTCTAACATTTAGTCCCCTCAAGGGACTAACATTTAGTCCTCACATTTACACCCTCGCGGGCAACCGTTAGTCCCCACAGTTGCACCTCAAGGGACTAACATTTAGTCCTCACATTGTACACCTTCGCGGGCAACCGTTAGACCCCACAGTTGCACCTCAACGGACTAACATTTAGTCCTCACATTTACCCCTTACCGGTCAACCGTTAGTCCCCACGGTTGCACCTCACCGGACGAACGGTTGGTCCACTCAAATGCTCCACTGGGATGAACTTCTTATCCTCAGTTCAAACGATGCGTTAATCCCCAGTGATGATTTTCCACAGTTACTCTCTGCAAGGCTGAATACTTTTCTCGCGTGTTTTTCTCCGCAGTGAGCAACAAATGGCGCAGAAAAGAACACGCGAAAAAAAATATTTAGGCATGCTTGTTTCTGCTGCTTTCGCAGTCAATGCAACAACGAAATACAAAGGTGAGACAATGAAATGTTTTATTTTTCTATATACATATTAAGTTACTGCATTCTTTCCGTGAATTCGCTGCCAGATGTCAAATTCAGGTCCAGCCGCGTTGTCATATCTCGTACAGTCGTCTTGGTCAAGCTGCTCCAACGGAAGCGACAGATGACTGGCATTGCACGCACAAGCGCAAGCAGCCTTCTGCACGTAGTGGACAACGTCTGCACAAAAAGATTGCAAACAGTTAAGTCACATGTGACAGTGAGGAAGATACACGCACATGGCAAATACGTGCAAGGTGAAATAAATACGCACGTCTAAAATATGGCATGCAAATATTTCCACCGCGATGTCATACGTAATCGAAAACGCATTTCGAGTCATATAGCGCAGCAGCTCAAGTGCGGCAGCCGCAGCCATCATGCGCCGCGACCGCCGAGCCGCCAACGAGTCGGCGAGTTCTCTGCGAGCGGCGTCGTATACAGCTCGAGCAAGCGAACGCGGGGCCGAACGCGGAGCTTCTGCCGCCAGCGAACCTCGAACAGAGGAGCGAGCGAACGCGGAACCGCCGCCACTAACGGCACTGCGCGGCTTTCGAGCGAGCACCGCGGAAGCCGACGGTAATGTCGACAAATTTTCACAAAGTTCCTGGATCGAGCGGCAGAGTACAACGAGCGAACGCGGGGGCCGCCGCCGCGAACGGCGCTGAGCTGCTTGCGACCGATTGACGGGGAAGCCAACGGTAATGGCGAAAACTGTCCACAGAGTTCCGAAGCACAGCTAAAGTCGGCTGGCTAAAGCACCCGCCAGTTGCCGGTGCACTTCAAGCGCGCGACATACAACCGAGCTCGTTGACGGCAACCGCATTGCGTTTTGGACGAGTCGAACCGCAGCGGCGAGGCCTCTGCCCAATATCGCGAGCCCGCAGCTCATCACCGCGGCGAAAGCGTCCAGGCGGCGTAATTTTGTTTCCCCGAGGGATCGCGCACGCGAGGAAGAAAAAGGAGGAGTGCGAGGAGGAAACCGGGACTGGCGGAAGGCTGTTCCGCCGCTGGGCTGCACCCCCAAAACGTTCGCGACTGTTGCAACCTCTTGCTTAACCCTCCGTGCCTCCGTTACATCGTACCCAACGAACGCACGCGACGCTACAGACTGTCTAGTTATGGCGTGCAGCCAGGAAACTTTCGCGTCCAAGTTAGAGCCTCCACCGAGGACATCGATGTACTTCGCGTTGGCCTCGGCACGGACGGAGATGCCTGACCGAATACAGTGAAGCGACGAAAACGTCTTGGATTGTCGACTGGGAAATCGCAAAAAAAAAAAAAAGAAAGGCGGGAAAGAAAAAAAACTTTTTTTTCCTCAAATAATGTGATACAGTTATAATAATGTGTGCATGTCACCTGAACTCCACGACACATTTCGCACTCTGCGTTCTGATAAAAATGTCATCTCGTGAGTCAAAACTCTCACTGCAGTGTTCGTTGCCCCTGTTTGCCCTGTCCCATTTTCTATTGTTGTATGCGCTTTCATACTTTCTAAAGGATCAAAACAAAAGCTTTGCACATTTAAAATTGAACTGAACGACTTCGTGATTTTCAAGATGCACAGTCAGTCATAACAGTTCTAGCATGCGTCCTATGCACACTAATTCGCGATATTCATAGGCGATATGCGTGCGAACGGTTCGTCTCCACAATATGCTTCCAATATATCTGTCATGCGACGAACATCGAATTGCCAGCCTGTGCCGTGAATGAGTATAAATGTTTAAGAACCACATTACGCACCCATGCAATAAACCTCTAAACGTCTTTCTATGCTCGCGCAACCATCCGAACCAGTGAGTACAGCAACGCTGTGTTTCGTCGTTACTTCAAACTAGTGTTCTAGAAGTATTCTAGTTCACTATATTAAAACCTAACACGATCAAAAGTCATGCAGACAATCTGCGCGTAGGTAGGCGATGCCGCTGCGTTGGCTGCGTGCTCGGAGTTAGTTTCCTCAACACGCTTCCCACATATAAATTAACAGCAGGTTCGCAGGCAGAAAATGAAAAAAAGTATTTCCGGGCTGGCGCAGTAACAGTTCAGAAGTTATGTAGACAATTCCGCATAATGTTTCCGTCCGTGCTCACTAATCAAAACGCCAGAGTTGATTCAGCCGTTTTTCAGCTCGAACTTTACTACATATATCACAAGTGATGTCCACAACCGCGCCACAGCCATTAGTTGCTAGCCACAATAGTTGTACGCGTACTGGTAAAAAACAAGCGTGCAACGTCGGCCTGTGCACGCATCCGTCCGCCCGTCCCTCGCACACACCTCCATGCACACACCTCACGCCGCGAGCAGTCTATGGCCGCAAGGACGGCGGCATAGAGTTTCCTATAAATACACTAGAGGGAACTCTGGCGCTAGTGTCGATGGGGGCTGCAACACACAGCGCTTCAGCCAGCATGGGAATCATGGGTAGTACACAAATTTGCCTAGTCTTGCCTAGTCTTCGTTCTTTTGGCTGCGTATGGCCCGAATTCGCTTTGCCGCAATACAAAGTTCAACAAAGGTTTAGC
>JALIZH010028201.1:0-14277 GCA_030522465.1 Rhipicephalus appendiculatus | reverse complement strand
CCCGATTCTGACGTGTTGTTTCGGTCTTCAGTGCACTGCTACTGAGGCGTCCGCCTTCGAGTAGTCTCAGCGGCAGCATGAGACCCTCGGCTGTTTTTTTTTGGTGAGTCACACGAAGGTGATATATCGTAGAGTACCCTTTTCTATAGCCGGCTTGCTCTCAGAGTCCATAAATCGTTGGCGTGTCTGTTATTATATTCCATATTGCTTCCGTTATTGTTCTGTTTACGCTGTAAGTAGACCGATTGGTCCTTGTTCTACCCCGTAATTCACAAAACTTCTCTTTCGTAAGCGCGTTTTCACATTGGTCAACCGGCTTCGCTAACAATATGTCCTGTATTGTGATTGGCAGTATTCTCTCACGAAAATATTTGTGAGACGTTTTAGCATATTCTTTTACTTGTCCTTTTTTTTGTGTTTTAGTTTTATTTGGCGTGTCTCAAACTCCCTAGCAGATTTCAAGTTTTCAGGCATAATGGATAGAGAGTCGCAAGCTTCTTATGTATGAAAGCTTCTCCGTCTCTGATCAAACCAATTCTTTTGCGGCAGTAGGGTACGCATTTGGGCTGGTAGGTCAGAGCTGTGGTTTGTGTCCTCTCCGTCCCGTCTTTTAGCGCTGTCTTCTACTTTTGCTGCCTTCTCCAGCCGCTTTTATGCAGGACATGTTTCGTAGGACCTTTTCAACCTCATTGATAGTTACGAATGCAACTTCGGTGCCATGTTCGACTGTAATTTCACTCATGGTAGCGTGATTTACGCATGATATGCACAATTCCGACTAAAACGCGTTTACCAACAATAGCAATATTGTCCAACTTGTCGTTAACTACATTCATTAGGCTCTTTCCCCTACAGAGTTTTCTTTGACCCACCGTGATGCTTCCGTCCTATTTCACCACTGCCTGTATTTCTTTTGCGCTTTCGTTTCGTATGTCTCCTAGTTTACTTTTGTTGGTCAGCTTTGACAGTTCAGCATTATCGATTGCATCTCTCAGGGTAGTAAGTTTCAGATGATGTTGTTTCTTGATTAAGTGGTTTGAGATGCTTATTTGCTTTTTGACCGAGGCGTTCTGCCTCCTAATTCAATAGTTGCTTCGGCAGTTATTTTACTTGATAAAGATGCACATTTAAACTGAAATGGTTGGCTCACCCACCCTGGGAGATTGGTAAAGGATTAGTACGGCTCCGTTTATGTCCTCGATGGTTTTATTTCCCTCTTCTTTAAAGCAGTGTAACTGCTTTCATATTCGATTTTAAATTCTTGTTTCTACCCTAAAAACACAAGTTTGCCGCCATTTTCAGCGATTGCTTATGTTCTTGCTCTTTGGAAGCCGAGTGGGATCTTGCTTGGTCGCTTGTTCTTTAGAGCTGGCTCCTCAGCGACGCACGACAACTTCTTTTTCAGTACGCCATACGAAGTTAAAAAAGCTGACAGATATTTTATTTGAAAACAAACACATACCAAGATCTTTAGGTAGACATAATTATGTGCACATAGAAATATTGAGAGCAACGTTTTGTGTAATATAACCGATCACTGTCAGTACAATTCCGCGGTGCCAAGCCAACCTTAAAATTGCAAAACAGAGAAATGGAAGCTCCGAAGGATGAAATCGCGGGCACGCACAAATCTACTTGAATAGTCCGTAAATAAATTTCTGAAGAATTTTCTTGTCGATGCAAAAAGGCGCCTACGGTTCAAAAAGAAATACTCTCGGCGCATTACGAAATCTTTTTCGTTCTTTGACTGTAAAATGCGAAGACTTCCTTTGAAGATCAACCGGCTTTTAAGAACGATACGCCTTCAGAGCCGATGGAGCAGCGCATCCACGCTGCCGTTTATTGCAGCGACTAAGAACAACCATCCTCGTGCCACGCGCTTCCTTGTTCTTTTCTTCCTCTCGCGTGCCTTGTTTCTGTTCTTAACATTGACCCCACGTTACGTTTTTTTTTGTCACTTCCTGTTTTTATGCTTTCGGAACAGGGTGTAATCACAGGAATTCGATTATTTTCTTCGAATTCCCCTAGCATTTATGCATTTGCAATTTATGGAGTCGATGCTATCATTTTAGACTGCTTGTTTTTTTTCCTGCTATCTTCCTTCTTTCGCATGACCACGGCGTACTGGGTTCGTACCTTTTTGCGTTGCTCTGTTTTACATTGTCCTTATGACTGGGCAATAAGGTGTGCCCTCATAATACTTTCAGTTTATGTCTCCTATTTCGTTTTATCGCGAGGCCGGTTGCTATTTAATATATTTGTAGAATTATTCAATGTTGCTCCCAATAGCCTGGTATATTACAAAGCACACACTAGAGCACTGCACGGGCCGTGATTTCCGGCCCGGGCCCGGCCCGAGCCCGGAACTTGTTTAAACTTACCCGCCCGAGCCCGGCCCGGTGACTCAAAGCGAGACCCGGGCCCGGCCCGTACCCGACGAAAAAATTGGGCTACCCGGCCCGGCCCGACCCTACTGCAAATCAGGCCCGACTCCGGGCCCGAGCCTATAATCTAGGTGGTGCTGCCCGAACACGGAATCGACAACAAGGTGTTTGAACTGGCAAATATCTACGCTTTGGTGGCGCATGCTTCGCTAACAATTATACTTTACCGTATGGGAATTTCTTGGAAAAAGGGGATCACGCTGGAAACAGCTGAGCTGATACACTGGATGCAATGGATGTTTGCTTGGCAGTGGTACACTGTACCTACATTTTCTGCAAATACTATGGGGATGCAATCAAGACTTCGATGGAAACCCGTCTGGTTGGGAGGAATAACTGAATAAAAAGACGCGGACACTGACTACAAGAAAATAAAAATGCGTTGACGTTGCGCGACCCTGAATGGGAGCCTTGTTCACAATGATTGTGAACAAGGCTCCCGTTCTTGGTGCGGAAACATCAACCATGGGGATCATCAAGAGGGTTTCTGAGCAGATATTGTTGTAAAGTAGCGTACTGGGCGAGTTGGTGTAGATTCATGACGACGCGTAGCGCGAGGAAGACGAGACACAGGAAGAAAGCACAGGATAGCGCCTGTCCTGTGCATTTCTTCCTGTGTCTCGTCTTCCTCGCGCTACGCGTCGTCATGTCAGATATTGTTGCAAGGAAAGTGATTTGCAGCATGTGTTCAGTTTCAAAACAGAGCGCAATAAAAACAGAGGACACAAGGAACAGAACGCTCTATTTCCTTTGTTTACATTTCGTGTATTAAAACTTAAAGCATGCTCTAACGACAAAGCCAATCGTGCACCCTTCTGGATATGTAGCGCCTGTCCATGCATTGTAGCACCTTGCCACAGCAAGAGAAATAGAGAAAGAAAGTCGAATTCATTACGTAGTAGTAACTATATATACTGTACTCTAGAAATACGTATCAGCAGCCGAAAGGAAGAAAAAAATATTTTTCGTAGCATTGTTTTCATCTATCACACGGCTGCTAGTATATACACTCTAGCAGTTTTTTGTGGCATATTTTACAGCTTGTTTCTTCGCATGCTATTGCGCAAAAAATCAAATTCTAAAAAGATACCGGATTTAAGCACGCCATGCGCTGTTGCATCACATATCCTACTGCGCTAAAGTTTCTCGCACTGCTTGCGCTAGCCGCAGTGGCGTACATCTGCCTTGCGAATTGTGAAGGCGTCGCCAGTCGTTGTTTTTAACTTCCACCACTGGAGCAAATTTAGGATGTCTCTGCGGACTTCTGCACAATGAACATAGCTATTCAGCTCATGGATTCCTTCATTTCTCTTCCCGAACGTCGTGCCACTCTTCAATGTCATCTATAAAACTTCTCTTTGGCTTCTACTTGCAGTTTTCTGCACTGTATGTTATGCATGTTTTGCACCGCGCTTTTTTTTTTCGTATTATAATAGCGTACGCTTTCTAACGCTGTTGTAGTGGTAGAAGGTGGTCATTGGACTACGCGGGCATACGACTGACAGGAGGTGTACGAAGAGATCTCGATCTATTTTCGGAATTTGTTCCAGTTTGGTAATAAAGGTGCGAATAAGCTTTTCGACGCTTAATCATTTTTTTAGATACATATGGTTCGACGTAAAGGGGCATCACAAGGCACGGAATTCGTAATGGTCTTTTTTCTAGCCAGAAATTTCGTAAGCGAATATACCTTGCCGGACACCTTATTTAATGTACCTATGCTATTCCTGCACATTCCGACGCTGTTGCGGCAGTATCAGTATCTCTCGCACTATATAGCGCAGGCGTTTTAAACACGCGGCCCGCGGCCCGCACATCCTTCTTCATTTTGTTATTGCGTTTGTATGTACGTTAGTTATATCGTAGTTATGTCGTAGTTACAGCGCGACAACGGTAAGAAGAAACAACATGGACACGTTGTTGTATGTACGTCCTCAAGCTACATAGGCATGACAGGCCTAAAACATTTTCTTGTGAGGCACCCCGTGTGAGGCACCCCGTAAAAGAAAAGTGGATATTTCAGATTAGGCGTACAGATTTTAGTCATTTTGAAGATAGGTATAGATATGTTGTTGGAAAGGTCGCTACCAAATACCCTTCAGAAATGACCGATATATGAAGTATCGGAAAGGTCTTTCAAATGGCAAAATTAGGCGACATTTGGTACAACCTATTTCCCACCCTCACCCCCGTCCTACCCTCTGTCCCTTGTGGGAGTAAATTTTCGTGAATGCAGACCGTTAGCTGATGCAAGTTTACGACCCCTGCTAGCGGATAAAGACGAAAGCTCAGACGCTAACAATGTGGCCGCACAAAGCAAGCTGTGCATGTCCATCTCGCGTGACATGACCACTGGGAGACGTGACGGAGCCACAGAAAACAAATGTCTTTATAGTAGGGGTGTGCGAATAGTGAAACTTCATCTTGAATCGAATTCGAATCGAATAGCGCCGAATAGTTGAGAAAAATATCGAATTCAAATCGAATATCGAATATTATATTTACACGAAACGTGCACCGCCAGTCATGACAAGGCAAAGGAAGACTAAAGACGCTACGGCGTGCTGACAGCTTTATTACGCGCTTGTTAGTCTTTTTTTTATATATAGCTTTTGTTGGTGTGCAAGCATGTTGATAAAAGAGCCGCCATTCCAGTCAGCAGCGCCACGCCTAACACCATAAAGGCTAGCAAAGGGGATACGGTACCTAGTTTTTTTCCCCCTATGGTCGTGCAATACGGCTCATCTGACAACCGTAATGTTGTGCTTCTTCGCCATGTGTGCTCCGGGCCCAAAAATCTTCGGGTGCCCGCTCACAGCAGCGTTTTAAATGCGCGCCGGAACGATGGGAGCTTGTGGATGAGTGGTGCGGTGCGGAATGGCGACTGCACATCGTGGAGAGGTTTTCACACCTGAAGTCAATCACTGAGGGTAGCGCGGTCCAAATTCGGGACGTTCTACGGCGGTTGCGGCGTACGCGACCGAACTACACAAGGAGTCCGTGCCTTTGTTTCGAAGTGAAGTTTGTGGAGGGCTTGACAGTTCTCCCATGTGTTTTTTACGGGCCGAAATAACATAATCTCCTTTAAAACAAACATGCACTAGCTTTTGAACCGGGATATCGGTGCAAGTTTTAATGAAAGGCTCACAGTAACGACGTTAGCCACTCACGCGAACCAAGTTGCACCATTGGCCTTTGTTGCGTTTTAGATATTCGCCCTGTCGAATTATTCGAGACTTCGAATACCAGCTATTCGAAAGTCGAGTCCATTTATTCGATTAGGCATTATTCCATTCGAATTCGAAACTCGAATATTCGCACACCCCTACTTCATAGGGATTCTATGTAACGAGACTGCGTGCAGTCGTTTCGTTTTAGTGGAGGGCTAGGATATTCAAGAACGTTTCCTAGCTTTAAAGCTGTTGTGATCAGCTGCAAATTTATTACATTATTATAATTACTGTGATCACAGAATAACATTTGGGATATAAAATAATAAAGAATGCAAACAAAGCCCAGATTAGCCAGACGTTAACTATGTAAGCGTCTGGTCTATTTATTTGTAGCTCACCCGTTTCAGATAAATCAAGTAGCCCCATATGCTAGAATCAAAAAGAATTTCAGTACTTGTCCATCATAGAACTCCAAAAAAGCTTGCCCCACATAAAAAAAACATTTTTTTTAGATAAAATGTGAAGCATATATGTCTTTGGAACAAACCTAAAGGACACTAAAGAGAAGAAAAAATTTTTCTGTTATCACTAAACCACTCTTTTACAAAATACCCACGCTCTCCGTGACAAGACTCTGCGCAAAAGAAAATGCGGGTGGCGACGCCACCTTGACATTCCCGCAGCAGACGTCACGTCATAGATTCTGACGGCGTCATTATACTGGGGCCTACGTAGATCCTAATTGGTAAATATGAAGTATATTGACATATGAGTGGCCCATAGACTTCACATACCAAGTTTCAGGAAATTTTGAAGAGCCAGTGCCCACAAAGTACGACGAATACAGTTTGAAATCCGTTGCGCCATCCGCGGAGATTTCAGCGCGAAATTCTAAAATGGAAATCTCACCTTCATTTTCTCCTCTGTCAATAAACTAATGGTGGTGAAAATGGTTCTCACCGAACACTTTGTCAATCTAAACCGATTCAGTGTTTCACTTTAGTGTCCCTTTAAGAACTGAGAAAAGTCCAGGCCCGGCCCGACCCGAGCCCGCCACCTCAAACCCGGGCCCGGCCCTAAGCCCGGAGCTTCAAGCCCGGGCCCGGCCCGGGCCCGCCGTGAAACCTACTTTAGCCCGGCCCGGCCCGGCCCACGGGGCCGGGCCGGGCCCGGGTTTTCGGGTAGGCCCGAGCCCGTGCAGTGCTCTAGCACACACCCTCTCTCGCTTCTTATGCAGCCCTCTGTAACAAAGAACGTGTACATCCCTCAGCGCTGAGTATGCTTCTTCAGTTCCACCAACTTCAGTAAAGCCAGTATCCCATTTAACTACTTTCAACTCCACATGTAGCTCCACTAGCCCAGCCTGATTAGAGAGGGTGCCCTAGTCAATCCCTCCAGTGACGCTAGGCTGTCATGTACAAAATCTAGTAACAGAGTGTCAGGGCCCAATGAATGTTTTAAGAGCTTTCTCGGCAAGCTTCTTATGCTCGCGCCTTGTCCGGTGGCGGCGGCGGCGTGAACACTTCTCCGGCGATTCCAACAATGCCCACTCGATGGCGCGCCGCCGCTCAAGGCGCCGGCTTTCCGGCGATTTCAAGAATGCTCACTAGATGGCGGCGCCGCTCAAGGCGACGCACACCACTCTCGGCACGTGCGCTTCCTTTCTCTTCGCCGGGAGCTCACGCAGTGAACACTCTTCGTTACCGCTCGGCCGCATGAACACCGCAGAAGCCAAGGCAGCGGCGCGGCGGGCTCGCAACGCAGCAGCAGCTCGGGCTCGCCGCCCGAGCACCGCATGTAATGTATATATAACAAGTTAACAACATTGTCACGTCTGTATATGCTAGTAGATGTGTACGGTGGATTCGCGGGTTACCCGATCATCTCCGAGCAAGCTCATCTAACATCATTCACTTTGTGGATATGGTGGTGATTTTTTACCCTTCGCTGCCTTACGATTCTGACCGCCATGGTGGCCAGGTGTCGCGCAGGTGCTAGAGTCTGCGAGCCAGGACGCAATAGTAGGCAGCATGTAGAGGGTTGAGTCCTGATACTACACGAGGGAGGCCGATTCGCTTGAGACGTATAGAGTAAGCAGAATAGACGCACCTCGAATCCAGCTTCGAGGGAGGCACACCGTGTTACAGACCGATGTTTCCTTTTGAAAGCGTCTTACAGATAGAGCGAACGGTCTATGGTTTCTAGAGATAGACGTACAATACGCCGGCACAATGGAAGACGAACGAGCAATTTCGTTCTCATTTTTTGTGTGTCCGTCGTAATTGGGAAATTAAGTTCGTACTATTCTGCCAGTTTTTCACTAATGAATTACACGTCTTCTTACTGGAGTCAACGCAGTGACCTTATATTGTCACATGCTCGTGACGTTTGCGTGTCGAAAAAGTCTGCGTGACAAAGAAGAATCTCTTTATTTGGCCGAATTTGTGGCCAGAAAACTGAAAGTCAGACTACAGCAATACAAACTGGCACTGATAGCGGCGAACAGAGCGACGGCCGTTGATAATCTGATCCGCTGCAACGCGCATCGGCATTTATATACGCGGCGTCGAACATTCGAGCGTTATCGCTGGGGGCCGAGTTCGTTCCAGAATAAACTCAGCTGTTCGAGTTTGCGCGCGCAAGCCGAACAGATAGTCCGGAGACTATCTAGAATTATTTCAGACATTCTGGCGCGGAATGCGCCAGGCAGTATCTACACGTGCAATACACCCGGAACATAAAAGAGAGGTTACGTGCACAGCGCTTGTCCCGTGGTCTTCGTCTCTTCGTCGTCCTTGTTCCTTTTGCGCTGTTCTTTCTTTGATCTAATATGAACCGACAAGCCCTCATCAAGTTGTTACTAATAAAACATAGAAAGGAGCGTGTGTGGCAATATGCTAGCCTTCGAAAATTCATGGTTTATAAAATTTTCATCACATAACACACTCGCCTTCTCATCAATAAAACTTCAGTGGCCTTGTCGGTAGCTTGCTTTAGCGTAGGCAAGAAATACACTTGTTCACAACTAAGTATCAGAGAGTAGACAGCCATTTATTTAAAACTCAATGCAGGTTTGCACACTGGCCGTGGAGGCTCCCTAGTGTCGGGGAGTCGCCTAGATTCCAAAAAAGAGGAAGGCCCAACAATCCCAAGGCGACCGCTACAACTTACTGAGGAAAAACATTCTCAAAGTCGCTTTTAATCGAATTAGATTGGATTTCATCATCTATAATATTCTTTCCTTGGGAGCCTCCTCATTAGGTCATTGTCACCGGGATCTCTGTTCCGCTGTAGAGAAATTTTTAATTGAATCAGGGCGGTTTTGACATATAATCACTAAATTAGCGTCATTCATTTGTTCTAACCATTCTATAATTCTACAGTAATATCATACATATCTGATCACTTCTGTCTATAAAATATTCGTTTCTAGCCCACTGCGCGCTAGTCGCGTCTCTCAGGACTATAATAAAGTTCCACCATCCATCCATTGGCCAATCCCCCCAGAGTGGGTGTGAGCCATGCACATGGACTATCATCATCATCATCAACCCAAGGCGAGGAGAACGAGAGAAAGAAGCGACGAATGGTCGCCACACTCTTCCCTATTTGAAGACCACCAGAAGGCTCATAATACGCAGTCACACTCACAATAAGTTCTGTTATGCAGAGAATATGGAAGTTTTCCATTTTATTACCGTCACTAAATTGGCTATATGGTATATATTGTTCGACTTCAATAAATCAAGCAGCTCATTGATCAATAACGCTTTATTTCAGTTCCTCTTAATCCCCGACACTAATCAGAGAGGACGGACCGATAGGTAAAAGTATAATGCAGTGCGGCAGACAAAGAAAATTCGGGAATTGTTCAATACTATTATTAATAGTAATTTATCTATATCAGTGCCCTAAGGACCAGATAGGGCCTTAAAATGGGGGGGATACAATATTGCCAACCGTGCTCCTTTCTATTTATTTTCATGTTACCGCCCCATTAAAATGTAACTGCTGCGTTGCGCAAAGTATGCCCGAATGACTGGGAACTATCTAGATAATCTTAGAACCTTCCGAAGAGATTACGTGCAGAACGCGAACATTAGAGCTAGTTCTGAAACTTACGCGGCCGCTAGCGAGAACGCTGGAATCTTCCATGATACATGTATAAGAGCCGAGGCGCTTGAACGCTTGTCAGTTTTATCGATGGCCGATGCTCTGTTCGCCGCTATCAGTGCATACAGTGTGTATTGCTGTAAAATGACTTTCCGTTTCCTGGCCACAAGTTCGACCAGATAAAGAGTTTCATCTTGGACACGCCGCCTGCTACCTTCGTCAACGCCACGACCCCGTGACAATATCAAGAAACATGTGAATTCAAAAGGGGGGTGAACATGTACAGGCGGCACTGAACACGGAAACAAAAAGTAATCTTAAATAACGTATCTGTTCCGTTTTAGAATTCCTAGTATCGTCGTTCTCGTAAAGTTGTTTAAGTAGTGTAGACAGCGACATATGAGAAATAGTAATAAGTGTAACAACTCTGAGGAACCAAACGAAATTGGGGGGACCCTTAAGCTTCGCCTTTAAGAGTTGAATGCGATAGCGATGTCCTGTCCCTAGCGCGTACTTCGACCACTTAGTGCATACTCTGTAATGGGTAGCATGCTTTAAACCACGAGCAACTATGCGCGTTAAATGTTCTCGCACTTGCTATGCACCCACTACGTGGTCTTAAGAGAATAGGCGCAGTAACGTGTGCGCCTTTTGTAATGGGTGGCCGGCTTTAAACCACGATGTCTTTATGATATTCATATATTTTGACACCCGATGGCAATATACGCTTGTGCCACGCAATTTTACTGCGATATTACATGTTGTATTGTGTCGCCTGTATATAGGACGCGGGTGTTTGTAAAGCATGAAAGTTATTTTCACAGCATTTCCACTCGTCATGATTCACTTCGTGGAAATACGAATCGTTTATTATTTATTTTATTTGCGTCTTTCTAGATTTTTCGGTCACGGACAAGATGATTTTTTCGCTCACAACCAACGACGCCGACGGCGACGCCGACGCCGGAATTTCTGCGAAACGAGCTCTTTAACTCTGTCGCGTTAAAAGGTGCGAATATATGCAGGACGCAAAACACAACAGTAATGATAATGTTGCATTATAAAATTATAGGCTGGAAGATGCGCTTTACCTAATTATTTGGTTCCACGTATTCCAGTTTGCTCCAGTTAGGTTCTGGTTAGGAGAAATAAAAAGTTCTCATTCCTACCCTTCATAACTGCTTGTTGAACGCCTGTAATTAAAGCCAGCCCATCTTGTGCAAAGCGCAGCCCTTGTAAACCTCACTAGCAGCCAGGGTTGCCACCACTGGCTACTTTTCGTCAAATTGGCCTATTGGAAAGGCCCGTGGCGACCTGAAATTACGAGTGGCGACATGGCGAAATTTTGGCGAATTTTGGCTTAGGTCTCGACTGAGTTATACATTCTATGCTCATTGTCTTCCCAACGAATGAGCGACAACATTTTGACCGTTTTTCTTGGTTTCAGACCCACCAGTAGAAGGTGCACTTTACGCGCAACTTAGTAAAACCGTCCTGTGTCTCGTGTTTATCTCCGCAATTCATCTAGATCCCCGAGGTCCAAGAAGTCGGCTTCTCTGGGCAGCCCTCAGAGAGTGCACTGAGGCGAATGTGCAGCGTAAGCTTGAGCGTAGAGAAAGCGTGGTGCGGGTATTGCGAATGTTGCGCAGTACTTTCGAAGAAGTTATTTCCGTTAGGTTGTTCCATTATTGGACATATGGTTATATGCAGGAAGGCTGCGCACGCCGTCTTTTTCTTGTTGTAGTGACTGCTTCGCTCTGTATTAGCTACAACTGATACCAATTCCGCCCCATGCTTTTGTTATGAGACTCTAGCGTTTAGGGGCGCTGTCGGTGTATGCCCTTTCTCAGCGCTCACCCCAGGAGCCATCATGATCCTGACACTTCCGATCTCAAAATGCCGCAGGGGAGGAAGTTCTTCGCCGAATCACAGCGAACTATCCTGGCGCTTCCAGCATTGACCAATAGTGTCCCTTCCGTGAAACCCGGTAATACCCGTGCTACACGGGCGCAGAAAATGACATTCGGCACTGAAGGCATTCAGTTCCCGAATGACATTTTTTTCGGCTGAGCTGCTACACGTCCAAACTGAATGACATTTGACTTGATGATGTCGATCACATTTTCTTCTGTAGTCAGCAAATTGTAGAGTAGTAATAAAAAAATAAACATGCGTTTACAAGCTTGATATACCTCCGAGAATAATTAAATGTAGAAATAAGCATATTACGCTGCCGTTAGCTTTAGCTCGTTGCTTTGTTTCACGACGTTGCAACCGACCGTAGCAGACTACTCGGATCCACAGCGCAAAAAGAAAATGGCGCCTGTCGCATTCAAAGTACAGCGTCTACCAGCTGAAGATGTTCGTCTAGTGATTAGTGTAAATAAAAGACGCGAAAAGTTTCTTTCCAGCTGAATAGGATGTCATTTTATATAATTTAGGTATATCGCACTTCGTCAGCTGCGCCGTCGAGAGTATGCATTTCTCAGTCGAATGAGTTTTGGCGATGGCATTTGGTGACGAATGGCATTTTGGCGAATGCCATTTCGTTTGTCCATGTGAACCGCGCAAATGGCATTAAATCTGAAGGCATTAGGAAGTAAATGCCATTTTCTCTGCCCGTGTGGCACGGTTATAAGTGTATCGGGATTTTGTACCTATAGGGATATTTATGGCCAAGAGGCGGATACATGACGTGTGTGCAATAAAACATTATTTATTCAGGTATTTTTTCTACTGTACTTCGTGAGCGTGTGCAATAAAAAACAATACGTCCAAAGGACCCATTTCTAGTACCGAGGCGTCACACAAGGTACGGAAAAAGAGTACGAGACCGCTACGTTCCTCTGCGCTTCAATAAGTTGCCTCCAAGTGTACTGCGCACCCGGACTAAACATAAATTAAAAAAAGGTTCTCAGGCGAATGATTTATTTATCGTCGTAAGTGAAGTGGTTGTTCTCTTTCCCGTGCTGTCTTTATTTTATTTCATTTTGTCATATAAGCAAATGTACAACTTCAAAGATTGCTGTTTTCCGCTGCTGCCCGGCACTGCCGCTCAAGCCCTATGTGGCTTTGGCAGGCCCGATATGTGTACTGCTTTCTGATGAAATGAGCAATAAAGATTATTATTATTATTATTATTATTATTATTTTTATTATTATTGCTATATAACATTTTACACCGTCTATCCGTTCATGTATTATATGCCTGAGACGCATCGGATTGATGCGTGCAGATCTAAATTACTACAGGAAATGGACAGTGACGTCCGGTATCCATATTGGTTCATACTAAAAATGTATAAGAATCACTAGTTAGACTTCTGTCGTGTTACCTTAAGCAATTCTTTAAATTGAAATATGGGGACATAAAACTTTCGACAAGCAACGCTTTCGCGCTTTTCAGCCAAGGTTTACCACACTTTCATTTTTGAATCGGGCGCCGCACTCCGATGGAAGGATGTCATCAGCGTTCCATTCATAATGGGTGGTTATGAAGGGAACTCATCCAAACCCATCTCACGGCTGGTCGGAAAAGCAGGCGCACCAAGCACTCCCACGGTGAAGCGGGCGATGCGACTGGCTTTGAAAAAAGTCAATATAATTTAGGGGTTGTAGATGGTACCGTATTCTACGTGGCTGTAGATAAGTTGAGATTTTTATCACTAGGTATGCCACACATATTTAGAGTGGCGACTTTTCTGGCGAAACCTGATGAAAAATGGCGACTTTTGGCGACTTTTTGTTCGTCCTAGAAAGTCAGCGGCAACCCTGCCAGCAGCTGCAACAAAGGCAGTTGAAGCACATCGTATCCAAGGTAAATTCATTATACTCGCCAAATAAATTGGGGACAGACACTTGAGAAAAACCCCTGATGAAAGCAGCGTGGGCAGGCGCTTACGTGTACATCAACTGCAACCTCGATGGCGCAGGACTCGATGAATCTGATAAACGTACCACGGACACCGATGGCTAAAAACGCCGCCTTGTTTTAAAGGTGTGACCACACTGCTTGCGCCCACAAAAGGAATATGTGCACACAGAACGTGAACAGTACATATATTGAAAATTAAATTAAGCAAGAGGCACGCGCGTCGTCAGCGCTTCGAAACTCCCACTCTGTGCCAACGAGTCACGAAATGCGCTGAGACAACGCTGAGGTCGAAGGAACTGAGTGTGTGTACAGTCTTCAGATGAGAAGCGTGGAGGTTGCACAACCGCATTTCAAGGCCCGAAGCATTAAAACAAAGGCGTGTCATCGCGAGGTCCGGCGTTCGTTTTCAGTGTGGGTGCTTCCGGTGGCTTGGTCCTTCCGGTCAACACTGCGGAGTGAACGAGCGTTATTTTACAATAGCTCTGCTAAGATTCAAACATGAGCGAGCGTGCAGCTCCAGGGGGCCGTGCGACACAAAATAAGCATGCCGCCTTCATCGCTCCCATGTTACTCTGGAGTGCAGGAATATCGTTGTTCAAATGACAATGCAAAAAAGGAGTTTAATTTTAACGAAGAAAACCCCTTTCTGCTCTGACCACAGCGACACGCAAGG
>JALIZH010028200.1:0-70366 GCA_030522465.1 Rhipicephalus appendiculatus | reverse complement strand
ACACGAAGAGTTCTGGAAGGGGTAATTCGGCCGCTATGAAAAAGAAAACAGGTGCGCCCATCGAAATCAATCGTGGCCAAGTTTGTCGGTGCTCGAAATTTCAACCTTCCAGGCATTAGGGTATCGAACCCTCGACCGGGGAAGTGCATAGAGATTCAGACCCTGAACCTTACTACAGGGTTAGCATAATGAAAAAGCAACAAGCCCTATGTGTTAAACTCTGGTCCTACTTTTCCTTAATTAGGCCAAAACCTGAGTACGCCTCCATAGTTTGGGATCCCCACACAAAAATTAACATTCAAAACCCAGAAAGAATTCAAAGGAAAGCAGTACGATTTATTTATAGTAAATTTAAGTCAACTGACTCCCCCACTGCACTACTAACTGCAAATGGTATTGAATTATTACAAACTCGGAGGAAAAAAAGTCGTCTACAGTTTCTTTCCGACATAGTTAACCATAGGCTATCCTTGGACACCGCAGCATACGTTTTCCCCTTGTTAAGCAGACCCACTCAGTACCACTATCCTCATTCCCTAACGCCAATCTTCGCAAGGACTGACACTTTTCGCTACTCCTTTTTCCCACAAAATATATCTGATTGGAATAAACTAACGGAAGCATTCCCCCAAAACCCGTGACCATTTGTGCAAATACTGTTGTTCTTTTATTACTTCCTTAGAATTGTATGATGGCCAAGTTGTTAAATTGCTTTTTTTTTTGTTTTCGTAACCCTCCCTCCTACAACCAACAACATTTTTTAAAAACACTTTGCAACCTTGTTTTCTGTTATTTGTTATATATTTTGCTCACCCTGCTTGGACTTTTTGTCCGCAGTATTTTATAAATAAATAAATAAATAAATGTACGGCTAGTGAAGACGATATTGCGAAAACAGGAACAGCCGCGCGAGTTTGTATGTTAATAACCATTGTTAATAACCAGCGCCAAGGACGCCGAAAAAGCGGCCCACCATTGGTGTTGTTTCCATTTTGTGTGTGTGTGTGTGTGTGTGTGTGTGTGTGTGTGTGTGTGTGTGTGTGTGTGTGTGTGTGTGTGTGTGTGTGTGTGTGTACATCCCCAAATTCAAATGTCGCGTCGTATGTTCTGCAATGCGCATTCGTCCTCAATCGAGAGTATTGTTTGAATACATTTCTAATGTTGACATAATACTAAATAAAGATGTCTACCAAACGCCAGCATAAAAACGAAGGTGTTAAGGCGGAAGTAATGACGACGCATAGTCCTAATTTAGCTGTTTTGGGCATGCATGCTCCGAATGGTAATGGTACCAGAACATTACACAAAAGGCTGAAATGGCGTTCAGTAATTTTCACCGTTGATCTCTCGAAGGAGTGCATTTTGGCAAGCTACTAAAACTAAGTGCACTTGGGCAGTTGAATGACCACAAGGTGTGGTAACGAAAAAGGAAGATACGAGAGGTAAGAGCATAGACAAGTATGACATGATTCTTGCGAATAAATAGAAGCAGCGCGAAAAAAACGAACGACAAGAAACACACACAACAGGACTAGCGCTGTACTGCCAACTGACTGTTTATTGAAAAGATCACCACTTATAGCTATGCCACCAAAAACGCCTCGTCACATAAACGCCACTAATAATCAACGATTGCGGGCATGCGTGCTGCTATACTAGCAGGTGTTTATCGAGAAAACATCTCTCATGAGTAGTTAAACTAAGTGACGCCGCGCTGACACACTTATCTCCAGCTTTATTAATGAAGTACGCTTCCACGATTTCTCTTTCTTTTTTTGGATTTTCCAAACGTCAAAAACATAAGAACAATGTAAAACATCAGAACAATGTAAAAAATGGCTATGGCAGCCACCTAGCCTTCCACTGTAAAAAATGCGCATGCTCACCCATGTTCGCGGACACCAGGTTTTTGACGTTTGGAAAATCAAAAAAAGAAAGAGAAATCGTGGAAGCGTACTTCATTAATAAAGCTGGAGATAAGTGTGTCAGCGCGGCGTCACTTAGTTTAACTACTCATGAGAGATGTTTTCTCGATAAACACCTGCTAGTATAGCAACACGCATGCCCGCAATCGTTGATTATTTGTGGCGTTTATGTGACGAGGCGTTTTTGGTGGCATAGCTATAAGTGGTGATCTTTTCAATAAACATTCAGTTGGCAGTACAGCGCTAGTCCTGTTGTGTGTGTTTCTTGTCGTTCGTTTTTTCGCGCTGCTTCTATTTATTCGCATCATGAACCGACTCGCCCAAACCCACAAGTTGTTGCTAACATGATTCTTGATTAGCAGATACCTCGGGCAAAAAGGTTGACGCATATATAGCCACCTACGGCTTTGTATGGTGTGCTAGAAAAGAGCCTGTAGAACTCCTTCACGCTCCTTCCTCTCACACCAGACGAAGACGCAGGCGGTTATGACATGCGTCAACCTTTTTGCCCGACGTATCCGCAAATCAGGAAACACCTAATGCTGTGTCTGCGCTCTTTTCTGTGGTATCTCTCTGTTTTGTTTCCTCGCCGCATGGTGGTGCAATGCGCTTAAAACGGACGAAGGAAAAAGGCCGAGACAAGGTGCGTCGTCTAATCTGAAGCTCGGTTGCTATTTCTTTACTACGCTCTGCCACTACGCTCTTTACTAAGCACCCAAACTGTCATTCGCCTGAACATTGTGTCCTTACCTCTACCACGTCTGTAGGTGGCGTACGGGAACCAGTTGAGGTTCGTCAGCCCCGCCGTGCAGAGGTAGGCCGTGGCGTAGAAGTGGAGCCGGCTGCGCCAGTAGTACGCCGGTCTGCTCGGCCGCTTGCTGTCCGTGGACATCGGGGCTTCACTTACGTCCATTGACAAGCTGCGGAAATGGGCCCGCCGAAGGAATGGCCGCGGACTGCCGCAGATTGCGAGTGTCTGCTCTTCTTTTCTTTCTTCTTCTGAAGTTTATGCCAGTGCATCGTGAGCTTCCTCTTTTATCACTCTGAGAAATTTATCAAATCGGTGGATGCCGTAGACTATTTTTCCCTATGGGCGACAAGAATAATCTAATGTTAAGGCTATCTCATTTCAGTTTCTTCTACAGCCAAGCTTAATGTATGTAATCTGTCTGTGTGTGTGCGTGTGTGTTTGTGTGTGTGTGTGTGTGTGCGTGTGTGTGTTTGTGTGTTTGTGATCAAGACCACTCTAAGGACCCCCCAGGGCCCTCTAGATAACAATATAAGAAGTAATGTGCAATGAAGCCAGCCAAAATCGAAGACCGGCTGCCACTGATTCAACCCCGAAACGTATAATTTGGGCTCTTGGTCATCAGGGTTTACAAGGTAATGAGGCCGCGTAAGCGGCCTCATTACCTCGTATTGATTTGGAGGCCAATACACCGCTGCTGCTGTTCAAAGAAATTATTTCTTACTATCGCGACACTCACCGCCCTTTCCCGGCTCCTGCAAAGGGGCTGTGTAAGGCGGATGAGCGAACTTTAAGGTGTGTGCAGACAGGTACTCTACTCTGTTCTGCATTACAAAGCACATCGATCCAAACACGGATAGGCGGTGCCCAAACTGTGGGGAGACCTATGATATCCTCCACACAGTGTGGGCATGTACAAAAAATCATCCTACCTGCTCCCTTATTCTACCCCTTCCCGAGAGGCAGGGGAGACTACCCTCCTGAAGTGCTCCTCGCTGGAGCCTCAACGCACTCTGGCGAAGCGGGCGCGAGGCGGGGTCTCATCATGTGGTGTCACGGAGTAGGGACGCCGACCATGTAGCGGGGTCATGCCTTGGCCCCCCAAACTGTCTATTTTTTAAAGAATAAATGTTTTCATCTCTCTCTCTCTCTATGGAGTGGTGGAAGGAATTAATGCATTAGAGTCATTGCCTCCGAGATTGCGCGCCGGCGGGTTTCTCTCCGGCCGTCTCATTCGCGCCGCTCCCAAGCAAAAAATGTAACGCGCCTCGCGCGCCCGGCTACCGCGAAAGGGCGCGCGGCATACCAGCGTAGCGTGCACATTGATGACCGTTCGAGTTTCGTTTTGACGACGCCAAACGTATCACAAAAAACCTCAGAACTCAGGGCAAATGGCCGATCATAAATGAACAAAGCGCGCCTGTAACCTGTCCGGAGGCGTCGCAGCACCGCTAACGTTCCGTCTAGACATATGGCGACCGTCTCCACCCTCCTCCCTGTCTCTTGCTCCTGCGGTGCGACAGGGGTAGTTGGAAAGGGAAACTGGGAAAGCCATGAAAGCCATGAGGACGAGTGCGAAGCATTGTGCGCTGTGCGAGCGCAGCTTTCGCGCCAGACCCGGCGTCGTCGGCGACATCGCGAGGAGAGAGAATGCCGAATGCCAATGCCGAGTGGCGAGTTTGGTCGGCGCAGTTAGCGTCCCTCTCCAGCGTGCGCTCGACCTTATTTTGTTGTAACGCCCTCATGCTGCGGCGTTGGCGCGGTAACCTTGCGCGTACGCGTCGGTGGCGTTCTGCGAAAAGGAGGGCAAACTTCGGCGTCGCCGCTGTGCGCACACTGTGCTACATGGAAATCTGATTTTGTGCTCTTTCTATTACGGTTATTACTAGAGACCGGATTTTAGGCAAATGCCTATTTTGTTCCTTGCTTTCTTATCGTGCCACTTTGATATATGAGCACGAATTAGGGGTTAAGGAGGGGTTTTTATAGTGTTTTGATAGTGCCTATAAATGCCTATTTTTGGGGTTTCTGCCTAAATGTCTATAAGTGCCTATATATGTCCTATTTTCAAAAACGGCGCCCATATGAGCGCTATTTAAACTCAAATTTTGCCTTCGAGTACAGTTTACGACCGTAATTCATGTTACCGGGCAACATTGACGTTTCGGAACTCTATCGGGTGCCACAACCTAATTACCTAGTTCAACAAACTTCCGGTAAGCAACCGCTAGCAGCAGTGAAATGGGACGCGCCGGCCACTTTACCCCACCGCACTGACATGGCGCGAGCGGTTGGAGCAGGGGGAGGAGGAGGGAAGAAGGCGCTGTTTTTGCAACCTTAAATGGGAGCACGTCCCAGCGTATACAGTGCAATGAGGAGAGAAAAATAAAGGTGGCAAGAGGTAAGAAGAAAAGAGGAGAGTGGCGTCCGTGGCCGAGGACGTGGCGGGCGGCTTTTACAGCCGGTTTTCCAGTCAAGTGTTCCCAAGGAATTGAAGCACCTCCTTGAAGACCTGGGTGTGGTGGGGGGCAGAAAACAGGAGGTGCCTCTGTGCAGCAGCAGGGAGATGGAGAATGAATGAGAAACCATGCATGGAATGCCGTCAGGGAAATGTAGAGTGGAGTTTAAAAAAATCAGATGTGCACTTGGCTTTTGTTTTGTTTGTAGTTACTTCTTAAAGGGCGCTTCACCAGGTCACATAGGACATTTTAGTTAGACACTGGAAGTTGTTGCGTGCTCAATGAAGAGCTTTGTACCGCAAGAACTTTTTAATTGTTTCATTATGAGCCGCGAAAGCATGATGCTGGTAGGTGAGCTTGAAACTTTTGCCACTCGCAAGCCAAATTTGTTCCCTGCCCTCTTCGGTATCGGAGCAACTCGGAGCCGGAAGATCATGCGACGCAGACGCATCAACACGTCATGCGCACGAAAGGTTACACTGGGTGCGCAGGACATGCCCAAGCCAGGTCGTGCACACAAGCGGTGTTGTATCGTTTCGGCGTTCTCTCTAGTGTACTGCCTGTTTCTGTGGGATCGATCCTCTGTGCGCTTGGAGAGGCTGGCATGGATGATGTATCCTTACGACGACACAGCGCGTCGCACCGCTGGAACTGCTGTAAAGGACGATGAATCAAAAAACACGCCAAGCGTTGTCAGGGCTGGCGCCGGCACGACGCAGCAACGGCGAGAACACGGGCGCAAACGAAATGGAGGCCGGTGAGTCTCGCATCACGCTCAATGCGAAGTAATATATATATATATATATATATATATATATATATATATATATATATATATATATATATATATATATATATATATATATAAACGCGCACAGATTCCGTTTGTATGTTTTAATATTTTTAGAACTTTCACTCTTCTATTCAAGCAACAGATTGCACAATCACACTTGTCGCCTCGAATAATTTACGCAGTGTCACGTACTACTCTGACGTACGCAGGACCGTTCCTTGTTGTGTATACGTGTCACCTCCTCCATATTGGTGCGCGCTCCCGTAAGATCAACGGCAAGCGGCGTTTAGTCTGACATTTCACCTCTTTCCGGGGCGCATAGCGTTGCAAATCTTGGCAGACGTGATCGTTAGCGCCCAGTGCATGCATTACACTTGCCAGCTCGAAATGCTCAAACCTGGTAAGGGGCCCTTTAAGGTGTTCACAGACAGAGGACAAATTGACCCTGCGCGATTAGACCCGGCCAATACGAGGCTAAAAGACCCTTCTTGCCTTTTAGCTATTGGCTCCTAGGCTGCCCTTCTCAGCCATGGCGAAAAGAAAGAGACCCAGAAGCGTGTTTATTCGACGGCGGACACTTAACTCACCAATTCTGGACAATAAAAGAAGAGACCGTGTTCTGGAAAGCGTGCGGAAAAACGGACAATAGCATGACTATGTTAAACCATTGACGCCTTTGTGCCATCATAAACTATAATATTTGTTTGCTTTCCTGTCGTAGACACAGGTCGCACACATCTTTCTACGAAAATTTGAGTTTTCGCAAATGTTTATTGTGCCTATATTTACGATTTTGGGGGGCCTAAAACTGTGTTTTGCCTGCCTGTTTTTGGCGCCTAAAACGCGATTTTTTAGTGCCTAAAAATCCGGCCTCTAGTTATTACTGTTGCATCCTTGAATGCACTGCAGAGCTTCGAAAAGTTGTTTATATAGCGCAGGTCTTCCCGAACGTTGATGTGACCGGGACTATCGGAAGTTCTTTTGAATTTTAGTGCGGTTAGGTACAGTTTAGTTGATCTTTCTTTTCATACTGTGTGACATCGATCGGTTAGTGGAGTTGATTCGAGTTTATTCATTGTGCGTGCGATGCCATCCTCACAAGCAAGTGTCACACAGTTCGGTTCCTCCGCGTTCTTACGCTCTAGGGTACGGGCGAACTACTACTTACTTACTTGGCAGCACCTGGTCACTAAACCCGGCGCCGCCGAGCGTACAGAAGTGCGGCCTTCGAAGATGCGCCGGTCACATGCTTATCTGTACGCGCCGCTTTCCAGTAACTGGTGCTCTTGATCGTGGGATCATCGGTGATCAGTCGTTTCCGATATGGCGATATGATATTTTATCGAAGTGACTTCTCATGTCCCGTTTCCACAGTCACGTTTCCTCCGAGACCACGGAGGCGACCAGAAAAACACCTTCACTTTATGATGGCACGGCTACGACGTCTTCAGCGACAGGGTGAGCGTGAGCCCCGAGCGTCGTCGCGCCCAGCCCAATAATCGTTCCCTTATTTTGTTCTCCTTCGCCTGCGCCCCGATATTATACAGCTTGCAAACTTCGAGATATAGTGCGTTTCCAGCACATGCAGATCTATTACATGCATTCGATAGCACAAAGAACTTTCTCATTTGACTCTGTATTGGGCCCTTTAGCCTGCCTGGCGCTACAGAGGCGTGCGATGAAACTTTTGTTCACGTATTTGGACAGTATCGGTCAGCTCGAGAAACTTTAGCTCTACCTTGAAACCACGCAATAAGACTCTATTAAACGCACGCTCCCGCCTAATAGACAAAAGAACGAGCCTGCTTTTTTTTCTTATTTTTTATTCTATTTTAACATCTTATATCCTTCCCCCTCCTCTCTCTCTCTCTCCCTACTTTCAGTCCCCCCATCCCCTTCCCCACGCAGAGTAGCAAGTCAGCGATTTGCATATGCCGGCTAAATTCTCTGCTTTTCAATAAAGAGTTCTCTCTCTCTCTCCTGCAGAGGCATCGAACTTCTAAGTGCTCTAATATGGGAGGCACATATCTAAAAAAAGAAAAAAAAAGAAGAAAACGGGCTTTTGAGAATAAATAGGCTATACCATGCACTTTGCCTCTCGTACACCTTGACCTGACATTTTCAAGTCAGTGGAAGGTTACATAAAAGCACAAAACGATTTTTTTTTCTCGCCTCATGCAAGCCGCTCCAACAGCGCGGCAGCCTTTCCGACCCTCGGCGGCGAGCACCGTGGTGCGAAGGAGGAGCAGGCCACGCCCCTCTCAAAAATTACACTCTCCGTGCGATTGGGACGGCCGGAGAGAAACCTGCCGGCGCGCAATCTCGGATGCCCTCTTAGAGTGCACCCTGAAAACTGGCGCCTTCTGTGAAGTGGTGAGCAACTAATACGATAGAGTCAAAACAAAATTGTTGCCGCTGCTGGCGTTTGAAGCAAGGTCCGCACGCTCCGAAAGCAAGTATCTTAATGACTAGCCTACCGTGACATTAGGGGCGAAGCTCCTTAGGATGTGGGTCTGTCCCTCCTTTGTAGTATGCAGTAGTAGGTAGCCACTAGTGGGAGGTACCCACTCCACGTGATAAAGATGACGATGACGCTGATGAGGAAAAAATCAGGGGAACCCCCTCCTTGTGGTACGTAGAGCTCTAGAACAAAATCATCATCTAACCCATATGTAAATAATAAAACATTGTGTATATACTTCATCAACATGTAAATAATGAAACATTGTGTATATACTGTATGTATAATCACAGCACACCCCCCGCGTTGGTGTGTCAGGTCTTTGTATGATGATCGAGTGGGCAAAATTTACGGTGATTAACGGTTTACCAGATTACCTCCGGAGCTTCGCCCACTCATCATCATTCACTTCGTGGATATGGCGTGATTTTTTTCTCTTTGCTTCCTTTATTCAATTCAAACCGGGACATTGGCCCCAACCGTACTGGCTGCCTAACAAAAAAAGCGCTCATGCACATTCCTGATTATTGCTTCCTTCTCTTTACAGCTACTAGGCTACACACATTCACGCTTGAAAACTGTGAATATATCTGAACCTTGTGAATGCCTTGTATTTTCGAAGAGCCACGTGCCAAGGAGGAAAGACGAAGCAAACAGCAGCCGGAATGGCAGCGGCGCTAGCGAGCGCCTCGGGTCAGCAGCAAAGAATTCATAAAATAAAAGACGTCCTAGGGCCTTCCAATCTTGATATACGATTGCTTATATTGCTTATATAAGAAGTCATTTTTCCCCAATACAATTAGAGCCTGGAATAGGTTACCCACTGAAATTGTGAAGATGAGCTCACATACCGCGTTTGTCCAGGCGCTCCATGATGTTGGTGTATAGGTATTACCATGTTGTGATGGAATAGTGTAGTTATGCTCATGTTGTGGTGTTCATTCCATGTAACCTGTACCTTGCATTATTTACTTTATGAATCCCCCCCCCCCCCCCCCCCCTATGTAATGTTCATGCAGGCGCTGTGGGTATTAGATAAATAAAAAAAATATTAAGGTTGAAATCCTACGCCCTATCTCCCAAGCCTCCTGAATAGGCAAACTCGCTCCGTGAGTTTGCTTACGGCGCCTGCAGTCCTTCCTAGACAAAGTGATTCTTCTTAGCGCACTTTCATTTCGGATACCGAGCTCATCTGTCGCGATAGGGTTGCTGTTAAATCTAAAGGAAGCAGTCCTAGGTCCTCCGTGTCACGCCCAAAAAGAACACTGATTGCGTTAGCTCTAACGGTGGCTTTTGACAATATTGAACACGGCCTCATTCTTCGCAACGTTGGATAGTGGCACGGTTGAACTCGCATGTACAACTATGCCCGCTTGTTACTCCGTGATCGTACTGCCACTGTGGGAATGGGGCGACACTGATCGGGTACCATCCGCTTTACAAGAGGTGGAACACCACATAGCCCAGCTCTTTCACTTATGTTATATACATTGCGCTTGCAGGGCTCGCTCGGCTACGCGCTATTTATGTCGTTGACATCGCGGTACGGTCGGCAAGGGGTCCCGAAGGGGCCATCCAGGACCAACTTCAGCAAGCGGTTGACACGTTTGCCCAGTATGCGAGTAAAAGAGGCTTCACATGCGCTTCGCACAAGTCAGAGCTCATAACCATGCACCTCCTTAGCGCTACTGCTCGTCCCCCGATCACAGTGCAAGTTGACGGCATGCCAACACATCAAGCTCATCGCACCCATATCCCAGGTCTACACGCTCAAGCGAATACCAAATCTAACTACACTGTTCTAATTCTGTCTATGATCTTCTCGATCGCCAACAGGTGCTCCGGTCGTCGAGAAGGAGACCTGCTGCGCATGGTGGAGGCATGCCTGATCAGTCGGCTGACATCACCTGCCCTTCAAGCGACTTACGAAATCGGAACTGCCCATAGACACCATGATTCGAAAGCAACAAAGCTGGCCTAGGGCCTTCCGAACTACTCTTCTACACGCCTTCTTAATTTGAGGCCAGGCAATACACTGAGTGGCTGCTAGATGCAGATCGAGTCAGTCAGCGCCAACGCCTCCTACTCAACCCTAGCAACCGCCGTCTCCTCATACGATACTCCGTCTCGCCATTAGAGATCGAAACCCTTATATTAAACGACCCTACCGCCCGCGCTACGCAAGGTAGCAAGTAATCATCCCTTCGTTACTGGAGAGCATGCACTGACTGCGGGGCCAAAGAGAACACGACCCAAGCGCTTAGAGCGCTTGTGTCGTGTTCTTCTCTCTTTGCCTCCGCAGTCAGTGCGTTCTCTCCGGTAACGATGAATACATACCAACTCGCCCAGTTTTTAGGGGCGAAGCTCCTTAAGCCGTGGGTCGTGCGTCCCCGATGTATGTAGTAGGTAGCCACCTCTCGTTTAGTTATTGGAATGTCCGCTAGATGGCGGTACTTGTATATGATGACTATATTCAGGGGCGAAGCTCCTTATGGCATCACCTCGGTGGTCCTCGGTGATCCATGCATCCTGAGTAGCCAGTAGGCACTGGATTTCGACCTCCAAGGTAGTGCCGGTGTGAGATGTCTCCTGTGCGTGATTAAACAATAAAAAAATTCACAACGTACATGTAAAATTAAAGAGAGCTGCGAGTCGCCATGACTCTCATCGACCCTTTAGTATAAATGCGCCCGATCTTACGTCGTTGATGATGGACTGCGCAGAATTCGCGGAAGATTACCGGTTTACCGACGCGCCTCCGAAGCTTCGCCCACTCATCATCATTCACTCCGTGGATATGATGTCATGTGTCGTCATCTCCAGTTCTCGTCTCCTTTACGAGAGGGCGCTGTCCTATAGACATGCGTACAATATGGCGGTTGGGTGAAGCTACGCTAGATGGCGTTGGCGGTGCAGCTGCTCTTCGATTGCGCGGACCGCCGTACGAGTGCGCTTGCCGGATCGTGCTGCTTGGCGGACTATGGACGACGACCGGTCGTTGAAGTTTGAATAAAATTTCACACACACTATCGCTTTGATTACTGCTGGGCGAAACCACTGAAGATTTCACGGTGTAACCATGATTGCTTCAGTCACCATAACTCTCATCGACCCTTTAGTATAAACGCGCCCGATCTCACGTCGGTGATGATGTACCGGGCAGAATTCACGGAAGATTCAAGGTTTACCGATGAACCTCCGCAGCTTCGCCCACTCATCATCATTCACTCCGTGGATATGCTGTGTTTTTTTTCTTTGTAATCATCCCTTGCCATGTAATATGCACCCAGAGCTTTACACCGGACGGCTCAAAGCCCACGCACGATACTTCAGCCAAATTCTTAAAGACATTCCGGAATCACGTACTCTATAAGCGGACGCAGCAGGAACTCAAGGGAGCTACACCTCGGTAGTGTTGGATGGCACCGACTCCCAACAGGACTCTGTAACAAAGCGAGGTACAAATGCCATTTACAGCGAAATCCTCAGCGTTGCTCCGGTGATTCGATACACCATTCGTTACGCATTCGTCACATTCGATACACCCAATTTAAGTGGTGGAGGAGCCGGGGTTCCCTTCATCCTGGAACTTCGCAATCGGACGCTACCATCACCTTTCAACATGACTGCTCCTGGTACTTCGCAAGCTGCCGCAACAACGACAGTATTGTGCACTGGCGTGCCTCGGCAACGCGACCCAGCACCTCCACCACTTAAAATGGGGGCTTCGTACGTCGAGCAGGTTTATTTGTCGCTCTGTGAAAGGACCTTTCTGAGGCAGGTCTAATTGCTGGCGAGCGCGAGCACGAGCAACAACCAGAGCCGCCGATCGTCGTCTTCCTCTTTCTAGCAGCGTAGCGTCTGCCAGTCGTATTCAGTACACACCATTCGATACACCACATCGGCGAAGCTAAAGGGCCCCGAAGGGCCCGGAAAGTCTCAAGTTCTAGAAACCACCGCAGAGGGTGAAGAAATCAACCGCGGCGCGTTCCGGCTTCAAACAGCGGGAGTGGATCTACTAACCTCTGCATTATGATTGCATGGGCGCCGCCATTCACGCTATTGCACTTTCTTGTAGGGTTGCCCTCGTCGGGGCCAAATTTCCATTCCAAATATTCTTCGAATAATCGAAGACTACTTCTTTTTATGATGCTACCCCTAAATAAAACAAATTGCTGTTTTTACCAAGTGGACTTGCCTTGCCATGTACCACGTCCTCGATCTTTTGCAATAGTTTTTGCTCCAGCTACCTCGTAGTTGTCAGCAGCCTTTCGATATCATTATCTTCATTTCAAAATATACGGCTGGCAATGGCAGTAACGGTTCGCGGTACATTCGAATGGTTATCGCGCTGTTTCGTTTCGCTGTAAATGTTTCGAGCCACTGCCGGCCGACACACTCGCTTTCGTTCTGTTTGTTTCGGCTCGTTAAAATGCTTTAGCGTAGCGCATTCAACTGACCTCGGGGGAACGACGGTACCGTTAAAACTTTCACCGGATGAACATTCGTTTCAAGCCCGGGGATATACGGACCGGTGAGTGAGTTGCGTCCGTGTTTGCACGCCCTGTTTCTTTTAGAATAAAAACCCATTGCTTTACTTTTGTACCACCGACATTGTGTGGGTGTCACACGGAGGCGACGCACTATGATATTAAATTTTCCAAAGTGTCATGCTCTGTGGCCGAGAAAACGAACGTTTCTTGCGGCGTGGCTTTACGTGGGAGCGAGCTGCTGAGTCAATAGAAATGCACAATGGGAGTTTATCATTTGGTAACACATACCAGGCCGTTACAATAAAAGAAGGTAAATACATCACTAACACCTCGCTTGTATTTTCGTAACTAGCCCGTATATCAGTGCAAAAAAGCAGTCGCATTTGAGAAGCAAGGTTTAAAAGTATCATTTCTCCACGTTGTCAGTTTAGGTTATTTTTACTGCACAGTTAGTGCAACAACAGTTTCACATAATTATAGGTGTACTTTCACTTTAATGTGACAAAGAAACCGTCGCTGTAATCGGAAATATTTGTCTTTTTTTTCTGCCATAGCCTCCAAGCCTGACAAGGAAACAGCTGTACGCAATGGGAAGCCACCTGCTACATGACACGCCTTGTAAAGAACCTACCCCGAGTCAAACAACATGCGGTATAAGGTACGTTTACATATATGTATAACAAACTGCTGTTTACTTGTTCACTATCTTTATTTGTTTACCGTTGCAAAAATTCATATTCATTGATTATGCTTATACATATCTCGCAGTGTCATTACTTATTTTTCCAGGACTGCCATGCAACGATAGGATGACTACCCCCCGAATGTCCACTCTGCAAGTGCGGTGAAACATGTGAACGTCTGCTACAACAGGCCATCTTGAACCTCAGGCTTGCAATGCTGTATTTGTGAATGGTTTACCAGGCATCTCATGGAGGGGTGCTTACCATCGTCCACAAGCATTAGCTGTCTACTGTGTCATGCAATCGACACTACAATAGCATGGAAATTGAACACTAGTTCCGTGCATTAGTTACATTACGTGGCACTGCTGAGCTAAGGAAGCAGGTTTTACCCCCAGCCATGGTGGTCACATTTCGATGGGGGTGAAATGCAAGTAGATTCGTCTGCTTAGGTTTGCACCTGAAGTTCAGGGAAAGACGGAAGATGGAGGACTAAAAAATTGTGAACATCAGGTGTCGCTGGCACAACTGTTTCGACAAGCAGTCTCGTCTTATTTAAGGCTACAATTGCGTTTGTTTTAACCCCAGTCAGTCAGAATCAATCTACAGTTGTCCACTTCTGTTTGACTCATGATCATATCATGATTTGCTTCTGAATCATCAAAATTATAAAGTACATTACAAAACGAATGTGACGGCATTTAGCAGATTCAAGAAGTCTTTCTGACATTTAGTGGTGCCTTGCGTGGCAGCTTACAAACTACGCTAAAAAATTTTGCCTTAATTTGCTGTTTAGTGGCACTGACGACTGATCGAGTTCGTCTGTTCATTAGTCTTTTCGTCTGAATTGTCGCGCCGTTCGAAATCTATCCATTAATTAACTGTGTTTAGGTCACATCGGTTTACAAAAAAAAGATATGCCAAAGCTTTACAAGGCTGTGCTCAATGACATTAGCATTTGCACATATGTTCAATGGGATGCTTCAAATTATTTACAGTGTTAAGGTGTTTATTTGGCGGCTAATAAACAAATTGTAAATGTGACGCGCACTTCTTGCAGCACAGCTTAACCAACCATGTTTACGTTGTCGTGATGAGTGAGACTGTGCTCATTGGATGAGGTAGTGTGTTTTTTTTTTCATATAGTAAGGAAACGTCCCAAGCTTGTTTGAGCACACCTACTTCTGCTGTTTGATTAAACTAACATGTCACAGTCATAGTGCCTAACCATCATGAAGTGAAAGTCCGTGCGCTTACGTCACGAAAAAACCTAGGCAATCGAAGAGGTAGCTGAAACATACATGAACTTGACTTATCCACAGCCACACAGCAAGAGTTTAGTTATTTCAAGCCATACCCTCTAGAACAGGGGTCTCAAACTCACCTTAGCCAGCGGGCCGCAGTCACGCAATTTTGTCCCGCAAGGGCCGGAGCAGCGAAGGAGGTAGGAGCGAGGGTGGCGGGGGGGGGGGGGGGTTGTACAGTTTGCTAGAAAAAGCTGCCATGTGAAAGAAAACTTTCCCATGTCTCATATACAGTTCATTTCGGAAGTAAATGTGGTGCCAGGATTCCAACATGTGGCTACCGATCCCCCACATGACTCAAATCTGGGCGCCGGTTGGGCAATATGAGTTGTGTTTCACGGTTATGTTTCAAAACAGTGTGAACGCATGGGATGCCTCACGGTTGCCTTAAACCAGTCAGGCCTGCGTTGCTCACGAACATGCTTATAAGAAAATAAAAAAAAATGTGGGGCGCAGACAGTCATGTGCGGGCCCCGGGCCGCAGCCGAGAGCCTCGCGGGCCGCGTGTTTGAGACCCCCTGCTGTAGAAGAAGCAGGGAGAAAACAAACTTCAGCTTCCAAACACAAGTATATTAAAAAATGCCCCCACCTCCCCAAAGGGAATCGTGAGGAAATGCGAATGCATTTCGCGCGCGCTTCACTCCATTTATATATGGTGGTTGTGGTTCGAAGAAGGAAAAGGCGCCTAATTTCTGCAGCCCGGTCGGGAGCACGGCGCAGCGGCTTTTTTTTTGCTTTTCTGTGTTCTTTTTTCTTTTTAAAAAAAATTTTTTTCATATATAGCTCCGCCGAGCTCCCGCGATGCGAGCGCCCTCACGCGTCAGAGCGCGCTCCTCCTCTCCACTAACTCTCCTCTACTCCGCGCGCGCCCGCAGCTGTTGCTATGGGAGAGGGAGTGAGAGCGGAGAGAAAACACCTGCCGCGGACAACGCCAACGCCGCACAACGCCGGACGCCTGACATAGCCCGACTATGAAATGCATTCGCATTTAAAAGTAAATAACACAATAACAAGTATGTAATATATATGACCTTTATTGTTCCAGCTTGGCACAGGTTCACACCGTGCCCTACCAGTTGATTTCGTGATAGTTTGCTTGCAATAGAGTTCTCAAGTTCTATGGACATGTCTATACAATACAGCGATTGTTCTCATATTTGAGCAGTTGTGTAGCGTACTGTGCGAGCACCAGCAAAGAGGTACAATCAACAAAGATGTAAAATGCGTGCCTAAAGCTTACTTTTGCAGAATTGTGCTTCTGGAATCTATAAGCACTCACCTCAAATCTCTGGTCCTTTAGCATTCATCTTCGCTGCATACTCAACAGTCCGATTACTACTGGCGACGAGAAATTTTAGCTGTAGTAACTGTGTAACTGAACTATAACGAGGTACAGATCAAGCCTGAAATGTTTTTTTCCATCTATCACCTAAATACATAATACCTACGATACAGGCTCACGGCTGAGATTTAAAAATTCGTACGTACCCTGTCGACACAACGCGATATAGCTCATTTGTAACGCACTCATGGTAACATCAGACAGCGAGAAAAATACAGAACTGCAAGCATTCGCGATTGTTTAAGTGACAAATTTAGCAAAACTACATTGCCGTCACAGCACCAACTATCTGTCGGCGTTATGCACGGTTCGTTCCCGATTCCACAACACGCACTCACTTCAAGATCACCACCACTTGGCAAGCGCCGCATAGATGACGGCAGGGAAGACCCGTGTCCTGAAGCTACGCTATGAAATTCGGGCGCCGCAACACGACGAGAATGACGTTCGTTCAGCGATCTGGGTGGTCAGTTATATGCACATGTTTGTCGGCTTTCAAGAGTCTTTACACATGGGTTGAAAGCTTTCGATATGACTGAGTGACTTGTGCTTGGACCCAACTGTACACATCGCTTGTACCGGCTTGGGCACTCTCAATAAACGATGCAAACCTTACTTTATTGTCGTTGTTTTTGCCAGTCGAGGCCAGTCTGGTAACCCGGTGATAACTATACTCCATCTCACAAATACCTTGCAGCACGGCCGAAGCTACGGGGCTTATGCAGGCAGTATCCTTTCGCAGCACATAATATAGTTCTGGGCTTAACTGTTTCATTATCAACGAGGTACAAGGGTTTTAGCTGTGCTTCTCGCATGACGCATTACAGCGATACGTGGCCCGTTAGGCCCTACGCGCATGCACTTCGCAATTTCTGAAATAATGCAGAGATTACTGGCTGGTAGCCGTAATAACCACCCTAAGCGCGGTGACGTACAGCAACATGGCAGCCCCCCATACACCCCTGATCATCCACTTCCATCTGAATTCGTGCTTCTGACTGGCTCTCTGCCCGGACAGCAAGAAATAAGTGGTACAATCTGCCGTCGCTTAGTGTCATCTAACGCTGAGGGCAAATAATCAGGTATATTCTTTCGCTATTGTTAATAACGCTCGTTTTTTTTATGCTGCTAGGACTACCGAGGCGATGCCAAGCCGTAAAAGTGGTTTGATGTTAATTGAGCAGATGTCGCCACAACATTAGCGTCGGTGATGCGCTGACGATGCGAAACACCCTGAATGTCTGTATTGTTTTCTGTGCCAATAATTTGCTGTTACACCCAAGAATGTTTAGCAATTGCTGCTGAAAGGGCGTCGACCGTGCTGTCAAAAAGAACTTGGTGAAAACGCCAGTATGAACGCTGTTATAAAAAGAACCGCGTTCCTCACAAACGCCAGTGAACATGTCCTCTACAAGTGGGTTTTGAACATAAAGAAACGGCGCGGTGGCGTTCCCGCAGAGCTTTTTGCGTTTTGTATTAACTGCAAGCAGCAAGTAACGACAAGGTAGGCGAGCTGACGCCAAAGAGACGACGAGCAGACGA
Source organism: Rhipicephalus appendiculatus (assembly GCA_030522465.1). NCBI lineage: Eukaryota > Metazoa > Arthropoda > Arachnida > Ixodida > Ixodidae > Rhipicephalus > Rhipicephalus appendiculatus. Next base: position 52,616 of record JALIZH010028200.1, on the reverse strand, counting down.
CGCGATGCGCGTGAACACGTCTTGAGGGGGGCTTTCGCCTTTCCTATTGGCTAACAAGCCCTGCAGCTTCCACAGTGCTGCAAGGTACTTCTGAGATGGAGTATAGACACGCGAATCGCGATTTAGCAACGAGAAGAAAATAATACAGGGAGCGAGAAGCGCAGTAGCACGACCCGCGCGAACCAGCAGCAGGGTTGCCAGGTCAAAAAGATAAATAATAGCCAGAAAATTGAAAAAAGAAGCAAAAAGTAGCCAACTTGAGCCAAGGGCTGTAAAAGTAGCCAGAAGTGGCCATGCATGTGGGAAAACTGCTTCTACATTTTGATTTAAATGGCTAAATGCAAAAAACCTTTCGGCGGAAATAAAAAGATGTGCAGCATGAGCACTTGAAAATCATAATTCCAGAGATTCCAGCATAAATCGTTGACTTTAGCTAGCATTTTATGCATGAAGACGTAGTGTTTGCGCTGATGAAAAAAATTACTCTTTCCCCATGTCTCGCAAGATTTTGCTTGAAATTACTAGAAGTTGCGACAATAAAAAGTCACAGTTTCGCCACAAGGCGAAGCAATGAATGCGATAGCAACAAACTGGAATGTCAAGCGACGAATGGCAAGCAGGCTGAAACGTGCAGCGCGCTGCTCACGCACACATGACGCACGAAAACAACACGTACAGGACGAGAGCGAAGTAAAAGCATTCACAGCTCGACACTTAACGCGCTGCTCAAACAAAAACGAGGCACGAAACGTATTCACAGGTACAGACGAGCGCGAACTAACAAGTGTCACAGTTGTTACTTCGCTGTGTTTGAAAAGCGTGCTCTTTTCGCCAACGGGGGGACTGCAGCGAGCGATGTGACCTTCGCGCGCCCGGTAACTACAACGCTACCGCGAGATAAGCGCGCGCACGCACGGGCATCTACCCCTCCCCCCTTCCCTTCGGGTAAAGTGCGCGCCGGAGAGCTAGGAGCGCCTGAGAGCGCGCGTCGCGACGAACGGGTAAGCCCCGCCCAGCTAAGCCCCGCCGAGAGCGGCCTTTGCGCCATCTCGCTGGTAATGCTGAAAACACGCTGAAAACTCACTGTATATAAATAGCTCGCCGTTTGAACGTTGACGGACGTTCGCCCTCGTGGCTGAGCGGTTAGCGCCGCGCGCTGCAGAGAGAGCGGTCCCTGGTTCGATGCCGCGCATCGGAAACACTTCTCTGCATTATTTTACTTTGAGTTTTTTATAAATATATAGATACATATACATATACGGGACATGACGGCCGCCGACGCCGACGGCGAAAACCAGCCGAGAGTGTCCATATAATTGCTATCGCAATAAAAATGCATCCACGGCATGAAGAGTGTGCTCAAAATCATAGCTGCAGGCAGTGAAAGATAAACTGTAGCAATTTTCACTGTTATTTCTTCCGTGACGACTAATCCACAGTCGCAGTCTGTACCTAAGCCTAAAATATTATACAAGCAGTTCGTCAAATATCCGGAAGGATTGAGTGGTGGGCGACTTGCTCCGACATTCTAAAGAGAGCACTAAAAAACAAGAACACAAAGAACTGCAGGCAGCAAAAAAGCGCTCACTAACAACTGCTGTTGGTCAGTGCTTCTGTTGCCGCCTTTGCCTCTTGCCTAGTCGTTTTTCAGTGCTCACTTGAAATGTCGGATACCCGATTTCTAATGTCGATGAGTGCAGAGCAACCTCGATGCGGAGCGCTTTCGATTCATGTTCACTTCCAATTGTGGCTCAAAGCCGCGTCCAGCAATGGCTGATCTGCAAAAAGAGGCCCCATGCAACTGTTCCCACTGTGTCCCATCCAGGTATATCCATAATGATTTTGTTTTTGTGTGCGTCACGCCTACACGAGTGGCAAGTTATAAACGCGTACTTTTTATAGTTATGTAATGATCGCCACCACTGACCTTTACGCCTGCTTAGGCCGCTGTGCCATCTTTTTCTTTGAAGTTATTGTCTGTGTAATCAAATTGCCAAATTCAATTTTCGGAGTTACAAGCATACTTTGACTGCTATGGTTTGCCACCATATACTCAAATACCAGCAGCTGCGACCTCACCAGATATTGATAACTTCACTCCAGTGGAGAGGGCACGAAAGTAGCCAGAAAGGAAGTAGCCAAGACAATTTTTCTGCCGCCAACAGCCTAAAAAAAGTTGCCACATTAGCGCAAAGTAGTAGCCAAACCTGGCAACCCTGACCAGCAGCAAAAAATGCGTTTGTCTAATGATGATGATAGTACTTGCAGCGCCATCTCGTCTCACGGTATTGCAGTTCAGTACGCCGCCGGTGCCCTTATTTCCGTGCTACAGCCAAAAGTGCAGTTTCCGTTCCCAAAAGTGGTAAGTGTTCTCTGTGCCCTCCGACTTTTCGTTTAGATTAAGCACATCCGCTGGATGAAAAAAAATGCCCCCCACCTCCCCGAAGGGAATCGTGAGGAAATGCGACTGCATTTCTTGCGCCGACACCGACTTCTGCCATCGCCTTGAGAGGCGCCCAGCCAGCGAACGGTCGAGAGTGAGGCGCGAGCGGACGGGAGAGTGGGGCGCAGGGAGGAGAGAGCGAACGGCGAGAGAAGGAGCGGCGAAGCACTGCACCTACCCTATCCTACACTCTCTCGCACCACATGCTCCGGTTGCTAGGTGCGAGGATAAGCGCGCGCGCCCGCAGCTGTTGCTATGGGAGAGGGAGTGAGAGCGGAGAGATAACACCTGCCGGCGCGCGGACACCTCCTCAACCTATCCTCCTCCTCGTCCTCCTCCGCGGACGCCGCCGGATGCGCCTGACATAGCCCGACTAAGAAATGCATTCGCATTTAAAAGAGCACGGTACGGCCGGCCGCGTCGAGCGGCTTTCTATGGGAGAGTGCGCGTCGGCCGTAGTTGCAGTTGCGGCAGCTGCGGCGCGATGGGGCGGGGACGGGCGGGGCGGGGAAAAGGGTGGCGGCGGCTCCGTCGGGGCAGCAGCCGCAGCAAATTAGTTGGTGGTTGTCACAACAGTGATCCCACTCAATTGTATTAACCGTTTTTTCTTTCAATCTCATCTATCGCAGTAATTACATATCACGCACTGAGTTGAGTGCGTTCGCGTAATCTGGTTAAAAAGCCTCTTGAATTTCCGCGTGCGTGCCGAACTCCTGACATTTTTTTTTCAGGACCAGCTTCTTGCTTTGTAGCTGAAAGAAAAATCGACAATGCGTGTAGCAACATTATATGGTGCTGAATGTGTGAAAAAGTGGTCGCTCTATTTATGAGCATGTAATGCGTCGTTTGTTATTTTAACGTATTTCGATTTCCGTGACACCTCCACGTTTTCTCAACCGGAATGCTTGAGAAGTATTTATTTCAAACATCTGACAATACACGCTCATATTCTTTATACAGAGAAAGTGTATGGAAAAACATTATTTGAACTTTTCTCATGTTATCTCATACATGATAGTGGGCCGAAAAGTAATTCAGCTTCGAATGCTTGATACTCGCGGATTCTACAAATATTGTGGCGCGCCCGTCGTAACTTTGTTAAAAAGGCTGCGGAAGTATATATTCACTAGAAGTTGCTTGCAAATTTTTTGACAGTTCTTGGCAGGGCAATATCAACAAACTGATATATATATGTATATATATGTAAGACCGATTACTGGAGTGACTAATATCTCGAAGAGTGAAGCTGAGAATAATAGGCTGCCAAAAGTTGGGCGCACAGAGGCATAACAAAACAACAATAAAAAAATAACCTAAAAAAAGGTTTACCTCATTTTTTTTCTACCATAGCTCTTTCGAGAACGGCCCGCCTCACTTTGTCCCTGTGAGTGGCTCTCAACGTGTGTGTTGGCTGCCATGTATATTTGTTTAAAAAAAACCCTTGTCGTCACCCACCAGCCGCTTTTTGGCACTCTTCTGTCTCCGCATGTTCGGCTGAGGTAAGTTTGAGTCTGTGTGCTGTTGCGCATGACCACTGTAGACAGCCCAACTCTCTCAATGAAAGGGATACACGAGCTTTTCACGGCAACGAACATCAGTACCACATGACATTACAGGCAACGCACGACCCCGCAACGCGACAGCGTTCGGAAACAACCTAAAACAATGACAAAGGTGCCGCGGGCTGTAACTGCGCATTTGCCCACCGCAAACTTGAATCGACGCCTCTCGGATATTCTCCCTCCAAAATATTGCCCACGCGGCACCATGCCGCGGAACTGCTGTGTGTCGTGGTGCACGAATAACGCGAAGAATCCAGGCGTCCGCTACCATGAATTTCCGTCAGACGCCGGACGACGATCACAATGGCTACACAACATCTCACGACAAGGTCCCTGTGGTAAAGGAAGCAAGTGGGAGTTTATATTATTTTATGTTAAATAAAGGGTGGCAACTGCAATTTCTGACGTTAATTATTCTAAATTAAATGATTAAATCCGAAGCGACATATTCAGAGCCAAAATAATGAATTCCAATGCATTCGGAAATGTGTAGCTCTTGCAGATCGGTTAGTTGGGATATTGTAGGATACTAGTAAAACATGCCCACGATTACTACTTCCGCGAAAAGCGATCGGTGTGCGAGGTTGCATCTCGGGCAAGGCAAGACCGAAAATTCCCAAGGACTGCAGGTATGTGAAAGCAAGATCGCTAAAAATTTGAAGGACACTTTGTACATTCCAAAGTGTGTTCGGCGAAAGCGTGTGGCCATTCCACTGACTATGCCATGTCTTTTATCTTTTACACTCTCAGTGGGACAACACACAAACTGAATATGTGCGAGTTCTCTTTTTTAATTTTTTTTTACCGCGAATCGCAGCAAGACGCGAGACTAACCTTCCTACGTTCGCATGCTTTAGTATTTTCTCGCGCTTTGCGCATCGTGCAAACGCCATCCGCATTCCAGCGCTTAAATTGACGGACCCTTTGTAAATTCGAAAGTGTATTGCGTGAACGCCTGTGTCCATTGAGACGGCGTCGGTCAGAATGATTACAAACGCTGGGCAAAGCGACGCTATGCAAGCAAAGCGCGAGCGCTGTAAAGTCCGACGCGACCGGCGTCCGTTTGCGCATCCCGGCGGCCACCTGGCTCCGTGCCAGAGCTCGAACAGACGGACGGACAGATCGATCGACGGACAGACGAACGGACGGACGGACGGACAGAGAGACAGGCAGACGGACAGACGGACGGACGGACGCACAGACGGACGGATGGACGGACAAACGGACGGACGGACGGACGCCGGACGGACGGACACCTAACGGACGTGAGCATGAGACATTAAAGGCTTTCGCCTTAAAATTACACCACCTCCCGCTAAAGGGAACCATGTGTAGATGCGAAGCAGCGGGCGCTAACGCTTACATTGGCGGCGGCGTTGACGCTGGCGCTCATCGCGGCGTTGCGCAGTAGAGAAATCTAGGGAGGCACAATCACGCATTGACGGACCGGTGTTTCCTACTGCCACATGCCAATCGCTGCTAATGGGCAATGCGAGACAGAAGACTCGGACTGGACACAGAGACCCGCAGTCCGCTTTTAGTTAACGCGCACGCTGCGAATTTTTATTGTTCGACAACGCTCAGGAGAGATCTCCCACCGGCACTACCTTGCAGGTCAAGATCCAGTGCCTATATATACGGGGTGGCCAGTGAATGGTTATGCAGCGTGAGCAGTCGGTTTTTTCAATCAAGAAACTCGCTAGCAGACGCTGCCTGCGTCGGCGTTGCGAGGCGAGAGAGGGGGGAGCGTAGGAGAGGAGAGAGGGGGGAGGGGACGCACATGCGCATTGGGGGGTGTAAACGCCGCGGGAGGGATGCCTAGAGGAGAGAGAGAGTAAGGGGACGCGCATGCGGAGTGGTGGTGTGGATGCCGCTGGGAGGGATGCCTAGAGGAGAGAGATGGGGGGAGTGGACGCGCATGCGCAGTGAGGGTGTGGATGCCGCGGAGAGGGATGCCTAGAGTAGAGACAGGGGGGAAGCGTAGGAGAGGAGAGAGAGGGGGCCGGGGACGCGTATGCGCCGTGAGGGTGTAGACGCTGCGGTGAGGGATACCTAGAGGAGAGAGGGGGGGAGCGTAGGAGAGAGAGGGGGAGGGGACGCGCATGCGCATTGTGTCTGTAAACGCCGCGGGCGGGAGGGATACCTAGAGAAGAGAGAGGGGAAGCGTAGGAGAGGAGGTGCGTGGGGAGGCTTTGCACATGCGCAGCAAGGGTGGTCAGGACGCACACCACCACCACCAGATGGACGGATGGATGGACGCCGGACGGACGTGAGCATGAGACAGGTTTTCTCCTTAAAATGCGTTAGAGTTCATGGACGCCACCGGGCCGTGGACTGCCACAAATTTTATATGTAAGGAAACGAAGGTGCAGTCGAACGCCAGCAGGCGTCCGAAGGCATCGAAGGATACATGATGGTCACGCAAAAGACCGCGGTTAAAAATAATGACTCCGACGCCAGTCGAACGCGTGCTGGCGCACGAAAAGAAACAATCGATATTGAATGCGCGTTTGAAAGCGAGTACATCAGATAGCTTAGAAAACAGTTTCTTGCACGAACAGTAAGTCACAGGACACTGAACATGCGAAAACCTCAGCCTGTTTTTGTGGGTTGCGGAAACCATGCACGTTAAAGGTTATAATATTTAAGGTGAGAGCCATGGCGAGAAGAAGAAAAAAATGCCCCCACCTCCCCGAAGGGAATCGTGAGGAAATGCGAATGCATTTCGCGCGCGCTTCACTCCATTTATATATACGTGCGAGCGAGCGGACGGGAGTGTGGGGCGCAGGGAAGAGAGAGAGCGAACAGCGAGAGAAGGAGCGGCGAAGCACTGCACCTACCCTCTGCTACACTCCACACACGCGGGAGCTCCGCCGAGCTTCCGCGATGCGAGCGCCCTCACACACCAGAGCACGCTCCTCCTCTCCACTAACTCTCCGCTACTCCGCCCGCCCCTCCTGCTAGGGGCAAGGATAAGCGCGCGCGCCCGCAGCTGTTGCTATGGGAGAGGGAGTGAGAGCGGAGAGATAAAAAATTACACCATCTTCCGCTAAAGGGAACCATGTGTAGATGTGAAGCAGCGGGCGCTAACGCTTACACCGGCGGCGTTGACGCTGGCGCTCATCGCAGCGTTTCGCAGGAGAAAAAACTGGGGATGCGTAAAGCACGCAGCGATGGAGCGGTGTTTCCTACTGGAACATACCAATCGCTGCTAATGTGCAATGAGAGACAGAAGACTCCGACTGGACACAGAGACTCGCAGTCCGCTTTTAGTTAACGCGCACGCTGCGAATTTTTATTGTTCAACAACGCACAGGAGAAATCTCCCACCGGCACCACCTTGGAGGTCAAGATCCATTGCCATATATACGGGGTGGCTAGTGAACGGTTGTGCAGCGCGAGCAGTCGGTTTTTTCAACCAAGAAACTCGCTAGCAGACGCTGCCTGTGTCGGCGTCGCGAGGCGAGAGGGGGGGGGGAGCGTAGGAGAAGAGAGAGAGGGAGGGCGCGCATGCGCAGTGGGAGTGTGGACGCTGCGGGCAGAGATGCCTAGAGAAGAGAGGGGGGAGCGTAGCAGGGAAGAGAGGAGGGGAGGCGCATGCGCAGTGAGGCTGTGGTTGCCGTGGGGAGGGATGCCTAGAGGAGAGAGAGGGAGAGAGGAGGTTTTTTATTTTTATTCTTTTTAAAGGGTTTGCGCATGCGCAGTAAGGGTGGTCACGCCGCACACCACCACCACCGGATTAAGCTTCGCCATAAGATGCTTCACATCTAACACCTGCCGGCGCTTACCTCCTCAACCTATCCTCTTCCTCCTCCTCCGCGGACAACGCTGGACAACGCCGGATGCCTGACATAGCCCGACTATGAAATGCATTCGCATTTAAAACCCAATATAAAATCACGTAAATGCAGGGGTACCTTTAGCAGGCGCGGAAGCGGGTGCCCCGCGAGCGGCTCAGTCATTTTTTACGGCCAGGCGACCCACCAGAAGCACGGGGCTTCTGGGGCCGCGTTGAAGTCCGCAGGGGACTTCTGTCTCTGCTGGAGGCTTCTGAGTCGCTGCTGGATATCCGGTGGTGCTTGGTGCCAGGGCTCTTGAGCGAGGAGGGCAAAGACGTCTAGCTGTCCTGGCTGACGTCGCTGGGGGTGACGTCTTCGTCAATTCTTAGGCCCGTGTCACTCGTGGTGCTGTTCGAGTCCTCGTATATGGAGGCCTCGTCGTCTTGGGATGGCGTCTCCTTGGTGAACTTCCAGTTGATTGGGCAGCCATGTCATGAGCGTCAGATGTAGCATCTCCTTCTGCGACGCATTCCCCAACAGGCGCCTTGTCTGGCGAGGGCTCGACCTGCGGTTCCGCGGGAATGATCACTGGACCCGGGGCACTGGATGGGTCCTCAGAGCCTGGAGGGACTGCGGGGTCCGGGCTGGCCGGGGACGCAGTGGGAGTATGGTGTAGCGTCGCGATTTGCGCACCTTCGTCTTGGCCAGTGACCGGGGCTCGCGTTGACGAACCCTCGCACTTGTTCTTAGGCGGCGTTCCTGGCTGAAGTGGCGGGAAATCTTTGGATGCCGCCTCCGAGTACGACCGCCTGATGGTGCAGGCTACGGTGGCATGCGGGTCGCCGCAGCGGCGGCACGACAGCGAACAGCCCTTCCCATCGTGGCCGTAGACGCCGCACCGTCCACAAAGGAAGCTGTGTAGTTCATACGAAAGTGACCACTGTCACCACATCGACGGCACACACGCTGCATTCCTTTATAGTCGCAAGTCACGCGGTGGCCAGCGACTTTGAGGTAGTTAGGCACAGGCGACGAGGTCTTCATTTCGATGCGAACGTACCGCGTCCCAGTGGTCACGGTTGGGTGCGATCCCATGAGTCCTCTGGTGATGTGGAACACCTTTCCGTAGGGGGGACAGTGCTTGTGCGAGGACTTCGCTGGGGACGCGGCAAGGCAGGAACAGGACGGTAACTTGAGCGAACTGGGGCCCCAGGGGCACAATGGCGACGCGCTTTCCTCGGACGATGAGGTTCGACGCGTCTACGATTTGAGCCAGGGCGGCTTCCTGTTGACAGTGACTTGGCAATTTCGGCCTCTGAAGTGCTGGACACAGTACACTTCTTTGATTCCTACTATCGAAGACGTCGCGTCAACGAGGTTTACGGGACTTGCCCCCTCAGGGACGACGACATCGAAGGCTAACGCCTCCTTCGGTGGCTGGCTTGCCATAATGGGCACTCGCCAGCACAAGGACGCCCTGAAACACTAGCTACTGCTCGCCTCGTGTTGGGCTGGACGGCGTTGAAATAGCTTACATGAGAGCGCGAACGCCCGCGCCAAGTGAGTTAAAGAGAGTCTCCGCTGCTTTGAAATCGCAGCGCGATCAATTTTGCGGCTTATTCGCAAAAAACAGCGTTGTGTAAACAGACTTGAGATAAACGAAAATTCACGCTCCACTCCCAATTGTAGTCATGTGGACTTGTGCAGACACGACAGGCGACAAAATGAAATCGATAAGTTCATCGACCAGCGGGTTATTTCGGACCACTAGCATAGATTGGGCGAGCTGGATGCAAATAAGATCGCTCGGAATGAAACGCCAGCAGTGGTGCGCGTGGTACAGTTCGCCTCTTATGATTAGAGATAGATACGTTCATGAGCCGCATTCATGTTTTCGATCGCGCAGTGCTGCCTACTCGACTGTGCGAGCCTGCCAATGGTAATGACAGGATGGCGCGCACTATATTTCTAATGCTTGGGCAACGCGATCAGCTGCAGTGTTCGCGTTTCACTTGACACCGATAGTACAGCTTCGTAAACATTAGGAAATCGGCGAATGTGTCCAGGAAGAGGAGAAAGAGAGCTCTTTCCCACCATTCTTTTGGCCCCTGGGGCTGATCATTGTGATTCTTTACCGTGCTGTCACAAGATTGAATATTTTAGGGTGGGAGCCTTAAATTCCACATAAATTGCGAAAATTGACCGTCGGCGTTCCGCGTCGCCAGCGTCAACACGAGTGATGCGAAAATTCATCACATGATCACGTCATCATGACATCCCAGACCGACAAAGTTTGTGACGTCATAACGTCATGTCACATGATTACGTCATCACATGACATCGTCGCTTTGTATTGCCTCCGTGATTGGTGGGCCGATCTCGCAGGCGATGCAAAACCAGGTGATGTGTAGAAAACTTCAATGCAAAACCACGTTACGTCCAGAAAGCATGCGGAGGGGGGGCGGCGAAGGAACAATACATCGACTCAAGAAAAAGATGGCTTTCGCCTTCGAGTCAACTTAGGCAACTGAATAAGGAACTCGAGTCTCTTTAGTACAGTGATCGCACCAAGCCACATCAGGAGTCGACCGTTGAGACTGATTTACAGTATTTTATTGCAAATACATCTTTCGATGCGAAAGCTTTATATTTATCAACGTTAGTATGATTACACTAATTCTGTTCAGCATATTTTCAGACCACCGCGAACGAGTGAACAAACGTCGATTTATTAACGTAAGGATTAAAATATGTTGCAAAAAAAAAAATAGAACAAAAACAAAAGAAAATCACTCCGGACAACCTATCGATATTTCATATCCCCGTCATGCATCCCCTTTAGACTCACCCTGTTTATTTCGTGTTTCAATTTAAAGTACTTACGACGCGCTTACACAGCAGCTGCTAAAAATGTGTACTTAATCAAACGTTGTTGCCGGTAACGCCACTTAATTTATTTGAATGACATCACACGTCGTTTGTCATGCGCTTAAAACTCCGAAAAGAGGAATTGAACCGAAGGCACAGGCTTGGCAACCGAACACGCGCCGCACGCGGTATACATTTATTGCGCTTTAACGCAGACATGGAAACTGAAGCCCGAACGCTGAAGTCAGTTATCGAAAACGGGCAGGAAAGTCATTTTGAGTGCGCCACGGCCATAGAACAGTCGCGAAAAGAAAAATTCACCATAGAAGCAGATGTACACATGGATGGCTAGCAGACGACAACAGGAGCAATCGACACAGAACGTGCTCCTGACGGCAACTCCACTCGATTTCGCTGTGCATTTTGCTTGAACATTCAGTACAAATTGCTTGATCAACTCGCCCATTAATGTTTCAATAACGCGAGCGCGATAGACAGGCCGGCAGCGTCGAGCAGCCTTCACGTAACGAACGCGCGCGCGAAGAGCTGCATCCGAGTCCTCTCCCTGACGTCACACGCGAGAGGGCGCCACTCCAAGATCTCGAGGCGAACTGCAAACGATCTTAGGGCGCAAAGGCAACTGCATAGAGCGCCGTAACTGGAGCCAGTCATTACAAGTGGTGGGATTCAAACGCAAAAATCGAGCCAATACAACAACACTTCTCACAGTGTGCTGTCTCATTTCAGCCGCAACTATGGTGCAAGCTAATTCGTAGACTATTTGTTGAATGTAGACACCTAAATTGAAAGTGTTTCGCACTATGACAAACGTAGCGATTACTTTACGCAAGAAACAGCAAACCTTATTTCGACCGCTTGATTACTGTAAGGAAGCACAACTACAGTGGCGTCATTATCACATTGAACACTAAAGTCTTTCATCAATGCCGCAGGGCCGCTGCTGAATCGAAGCAGTAGGGCACGGTGTCGTAGGGCTTAAACGGTGGTAATTAGCTGCAGAAACAGTGAATGTTATCTTGCAGACTTCCTCCCTATGTGTTGTCTCTGTGGGCATGAAGTTACTGAAGGTCTTCTAGGACGCGGTGGTGGTGGAAAAACATTTATTTAGAAAAGTACAGAGAGTTGCACAACAAATGCACTTGGGTGGTCTCCCTATTCCGGGAGTCCACTGGAAAGGATCGCTGCTCGGGCGCGGGCCACCAAGGAGCGCTGTGCATCCCGGGTAGAGCAGCCGAGCAGGAACTCCTCCCAAGCCTCTCTTGTGGGTAGTGGGAAGGGGGGATGAAAAAGGAATAGGTATGGCGTCATCAGCCCATTTATTGCGGCCTTAACTTGTGCCTAGGTTGCGGCGCGCAGGAATAGGCACCGGAGTTTCTCCTTGGCTAGGCTGGCTGTACCGCTGCGATATCTGACGTTCTGTCAGATATCGCAGCGGAACTGCAAGCCTAGCTAAACATTGGATACCTGACGTTTTGTCAGATATCCAATGTTTTTGCGCAGGCGCTTGAAACAATTCCCGTGACATCGATTGTCTTATCACTAGAAAAGTGTGTTGATAATATAAAGCGTCCGATGGTGCATGCGACGAAACGACACAAATTAAAACGCATTACAGCGTTTCTTCTTAATAACTTTTTAACTTACAGCGTTTCTTAGTGCTTTCTCAATTTCTTAGTGCATGTATCCGCCGATAATAATAATAATAATAATAATAATAATAATAATAATAATAATAATAATAATAATAATAATAATAATAATAATAATAATAATAATAATAATAATAATAATAATAATAATATCTTTATTGTCATCTTAACTAGTATACACAGATAACAGGCCTGTCAAAGCCAGGCAGTGGCTTGGAGGACTAGGCCCGGCACATCGGCAAACGAGAGATGACATACATATTGTAGAGCTTGTCACGTAAAATAATCAGAGAAAGAAGACATGTAACTCTTTTACACTACAATTAAACAAAATAAGACACACGAATCAAACTAGCGGGAGCAATGCTACCTAAACAGCAGAATATGAGGATAAGGATTGGGGAACTTTAACAGATAATACCGGCATGAAAGAAACTAAAAGAAAAAATAGTAATGCGATAAATGGTGCAACAATTAACGTGACTTTATGATGTTTCGTAGACTCCGTTTCGTCGTTCCAGAAAAAACGCTGTCTGGGAGGTCATTAAAAACAGTAGGGACATAGACCTTTCTAATAGCTTTGCCATATCGTGTTTTGACAAATGGTACAAAAAAGCGGGAAGTTTTTCTTAACATACGAGAGGCAATGTATTCTGTTTTAAACGGAGAGTTCCAGAAGTGGCGTAATACAACAGTTTGCTTCAACGACGCTTTGAAAGACGGTAGGCGAAGTAGAGAAAATAAATTTGCATTGTCTGCTGAAAGACGATTGTATACGATAGATTTCAACATGCTTTTCAAGATATTGTCGACCCCACACTGCCATCGCGAAGAACAGAAAGCAAATAATGTAATACCATATCGCAGGACACTGTACGCAAGAGCAAGCATGATGGTGACTTTAATATTGGTGGGTGCAATTGATCTGATATTGAAAACTAACCATGAAATTTTTCGTAGTCTTTCACAAATGTAAGCCAAATGATCATTCCAAGACAGGTCGCTATCGAAGAAAACACCAAGATATTTTATAGAATTAACATATTCAATGGGAGTACACTTACAGGAGGTGCAATCACGGGCATGAAGAAATAGCGGTGCATTTGTCACCATTGATTTCAACGGATTTTTAAAGCAAATTAGTTTCGTTTTTTTCTGATTAATAACCAAGCAATTATTAGTAAACCACGACGCAGCCTCATATACACTGTCTTGTTGTAGTAACAACGCTTTTTGGTAACAGACGTGTTTCGTTAGCAGAACAGTGTCGTCTGCATATTGAAATACAAGACATTTTGGGACAGCAGCAGTAAAATCATTTATGAATAAATTAAATAAAAGAGGAGATAAAATGGATCCCTGTGGTACACCAGCTTTCAAGGGAAGCCTATTGCTGTAAGGTAACTGATTATCTAACCGAACTACCTGGAAACGATGAGAAAGATAATTTTTAAGAAACTCGTAGAACGGACCCCTGAAGCCAAGAAGGTACATTTTTTCAAGCAGTATAGAATGGTTTACGGTGTCGAAGGCTTTGGAGATATCAAGAAATAAAGCACATGCAAACATGTTATTTTCTAAGGCATCATGCACTTCATCGGAAAATTCTTCAAGTAGATCAGTAGTGCCTCGACCTGCGACAAAACCGAACTGGCTACTTCAAATAAGTGAAAATTTATCTAGAAATGAAGTCATGCATTGCAATAAGAATTTCTCAATTATTTGGGATAAGATAGGTAAAACTGAAATAGGTCGATAACTGTTAACGTTATCTTTTGGTCCACCTTTATGCAGTGGCTTTACAATTGCTGTCTTTAAATCTGATGGCAGAGAGGCTGTCTCCAAGAAACCATTAAGCATGAAAAGCAGTATCTATGACAATGCGTCCAGATTACGCTGCAGCAAAGATACAGAGATACCATCAATACCTGCTGGTTTCTGCCTTTTGAAACCGGCGACTATTCTAGTAAGTTCGTCTATAGTTAAAGTTGGAAGGAAAGCGGAGGCAGGTGTTGATTTATTTAAACTGGAACGGCATTTTGGCACCGACGAAAACCCACCAGACACATTTGCGAAGTGCTGATTGAAGGAATCAGCTATATTCGCAGGGTCACCTGTAAACGCATCAGTCGGTTTAGCATCGCTACTGCCTTTACCTCGAAGGTGGTTTATCAGTGACCACGTCCGCGCCGGGTTTCTAGCAGATAACTGAAACTGATGTTGGAAGTATCGTCGCTTTGCGGATCGAATAAGGGCAACCACCTTATTCCTTGCGATTCTGTAGTTGATACCAAGTTGTGCATTACCAGGGGAGCGTTTAAACCGTTTCCAATGCAAGTCTCTGTCGGCAATTGCTTCCAAAATATCTGGAGACAGCCAATTGTGACTACATCTTTATAATAACAATAATAATAATAATAATAATAATAATAATAATAATAATAATAATAATAATAATAATAATAATAATAATAATAATAATAATAGCAATAATTGTAATAAAATTCGGCAGATCCCACATACCAAGGGAATCGATGTCACGCAAAGCATGTGGAGGGAAAGTGACTGTGGTATAATTTTTGTTTGTTTGACGTCGTACCCGACGAGATATTCACATTATTCATATCATGACCAGACAGTCATAATCGTCAAACCCTCTTAACCTCCCATACTAATTTTGGTCTACCTCAAGTTAAGGAGGTGACCACAGTGCACCCAGACGTAGGCGGATACATAGATAGATAGATAGATAGATAGATAGATAGATAGATAGATAGATAGATAGATAGATAGATAGATAGATAGATAGATAGATAGATAGATAGATAGATAGATAGATAGATAGATAGATAGATAGAAACGCTAAAAGTGTAGGCAGTACGCAAAGAAATGCTTCGAATTTAATATGAAGAATAAGTTTTGGGGTTTAATGTCGCAAAAGCTCAATATGATTATGAGACACGGCGTAGTGGAGGGCTCCGGAAATTTCGACCACGTGGGGTTCTTTACCGTGCACCTAAATCTAGGTACATCCACCCGCCGATGTTAAGAAAAACTGTTTTCATAAAGTTCCGGGTTGCAGTGGTGGTCTCATTGTTACATTTGCGCCATTTTCCTACAGTTCTACAGCTTTCCTATCTGCACCTTACTGCGCCCACTCAAGATCTCATTGAGAGAAGTGCGTCGAGGTTCAAGCTTCAACTGCTAAAACGACAGTGGAGCGTTTGTGGCCGAAAAACAAAAGGTTTTCGACATTGCCGAGTCAGCCGCTTTTCCTCTTTCCGCGCATTGCTTTTCCCCCCCGTTATGACTGGCCTAACAGAAATATGTGCTCGTGATTTTTGATATTGACTGTTCCACATTTTGGTTGCAGTCTGGACACTGATTGCTCCTAATGAGAAACTGTCAATAACACGTAGACAAGGGATTTTCGCTTAGCTGCTGCCTATCATAATGTAGTGCGCATGCACCGTGCTGCTGTATCGTTTCAGGCATCGCGCGCTGTAAACGGCGTGTGCGCTCATAATAATATTTTCTAGACTTTCAAGTGAGAAAACCACGACGCGTGCACATGCGAACTAATTTTTTCCAACGTGAAATATTTTGACATTTCGCGAAATAAAGTGGTTCGTGTAAATCGCGCTCCGCGACGGTCTTCGGCATACCGAGTGTAACGCAAAGCGCGAATGCGGGAGAACGTGTCGCGCACGAAGTGGTGCCACTCGCGTTCATCGAAAAGCTCATCGTCTTGAATCTTCATTGCGAATGCGACATAATGCGGTGGCGAACCAGAGCACAGAAAAAAATTATCTATGCACGCACCGATGAGATGTAGTAAGCCGCGAATACTGCGCTCATACGTCCGTTATGAAACGCCGTCTTAATTTAGCAGCCAGTATAAGCGTCAATCGCAAAAGCAAAAAAAGCCAGACATTTGCCCTGAGCCTGGAAAGATTTTCAACTGGTTCTCGCCCAGTAACTTTTTAGAAGCTACGCGTGCAAGTGGGCTCAACGCGGCCACCGTATGCGCACTAAACGCGCTATTCAGCGCAATGACGAATCTGGAGTGCCTCTGCCGCGTGAGTTTCTCCCTGTTCACAGACTACGGAACTGCGGATGGCACTTGCAGTGGCACCGTCGTTAAATCGAAAGTGTAATGCGAAATAGTTTGTTTGAATAATAAACTGTATAAATTAATGGTAAATAAACGGTTCTCAGCACTCGGGCCCAATGCGCCTTTCGCGGAACCCAGTTTGAGAACCCCTACCAGCGGAGGAACCAAGGGGGTGCCTCTAGGCAAGGTAATCCCTTTCTTCTATAGAGAACAAGATGGGAAAGTAGTTCTGACAGCTGTCATACGCAGAAACGGTATGCGCTATGGTCGACTTGCACTAATCCTTTACCACACCAAAACGCACATCTTGCTTGCTGCGGCGACGTCTGCATGTGAAATTATTTTGCATAAACAGCCTCATGGCTGCTCTCTGAGTGTTGTTCTTGTCTTGTTCACGTTAGAGGAACTTTCCGTGGCTGCGCAATATTAAGAATACACACGCGAAAGCTTCAGACTTGCAGCCGTACCACTCCAAGTGACCTCAACTCCTCTTTGTGTCCTCAAAACCCTTTCCGAAACAATTTTTTTCAGCTCCGGACGCGCTGCTTAGAATGGTTTCTTCTGCTTGCTCCAAAACAGCTTCCAACTTGCTCTAAAACAGCGCTTCCCTGCTCCAAAAATTGCTCCAAATCTGCAACTGCTTGGACAACAGTGGCTATGCAATCGCCTTTTGACAAGTGCTCCGGGCTTCTACAACAATTTGCCCGAAGTTGCCTGAATTGCCCGAGTTGCCCAATTTGCCCGAATAGTTTCATCGATGCCTTAATTATTCGTTTATGGTCATCTGAGGCCCCTGCCATTCAGAAAACACGCACAAAAATATCCTCCGAACAAATAAAAAAAATTCACGGTTGAAAGGGTTAAAGTTACCGCCGCTATGAAGTGGTCACTGCCCACGATCTCTTGCTTACTGGCCCACGTGCCGTTAGCTATGTTCCTTGCACATGCCAAGTCAGGCGCTCTATCTCGAGCAACCGACGTGCCCAGTCTAGTCGGGAACCCTGGGTC
Source organism: Rhipicephalus appendiculatus (assembly GCA_030522465.1). Classification (NCBI taxonomy): domain Eukaryota; kingdom Metazoa; phylum Arthropoda; class Arachnida; order Ixodida; family Ixodidae; genus Rhipicephalus; species Rhipicephalus appendiculatus. Next base: position 35,172 of record JALIZH010028200.1, on the reverse strand, counting down.
CGTGATTACTGTAAACGCGACATCGTCCAGGATCCTTGCCAGATTCTTTCTATTTACGGTCTGTCTCACATAGCCCTAAGCGTTATGAGGGCGTTAATGTCCCTGGCAACTGTGGGTGGAGAGTGCTTGGCTATTGACGGCGCCTTCCTAAGCAGTCAGTGGAACGTCTGTTTCTGGTGCGACGGCGGGCTGTAGACATTAAGCGCAAAGACGCTCCGCTTTAGCCACCCGTGTGGTATAACCTCAAGGAAGAGGGCCTCCATCTTACCCCGTCCAGATTGAACTTGGTGTTCAATAAAGGCTGATTTTTTACTGATCAACGTGGCTAGTCCTCTTCCCCCCTCGTTCCTGACCGACACAGTTTTGAATCCAGGGAGGGTAGGGACGTCGCGTAGTGTCTCCCGTAATAACAAAATTTGCGGCTTTTCCATGTCATTCATTAAAAACTGCCGTAGCAGAGCCTTGCGCCTTTCAAAACTGGCGCAGTTCCACTGCCAGATTACCAGCTCTTTGTGATCGCCCTCCATGGTGCTACATCACCATGCCTTGCTCCGCGTCCGGAGCATCCTCAGTGTGATTCGTTGTCTCGCTCTGCGCTCGGACCATGGCTTTGGCCCTAAGCGCCGCCTTTCGCTCAAGTACCGTTTCTTTTTGCAGCAACAGCTTTAGACTCTCCTGATTTTCTCGACTTATCCTGACTAGTCCCTCCAACATCTTTCTTGGCTGAGCCACTCCCTCAGATGTTTCCTTGTCGCTCTCCTCTTCAGGTAAGGGCGCCTTACGCTTTGCTTTAGTTAGGCCTATGCTGGGTACCTTTTCGACTACCTCTGGCGTCTGGCTGATGTCCTCTATTTCGCCGGGCTTGGGGTTCGCCTTGGCGGCTTTGAGGTGGCGTACCTCCTCTCCAAGCTCCTTAACTTCCTTAAGCATTACATCCACGTGCGACCCACTACCATGCTCTGGTGAAGCCGACCACGTTACCTCATTTGGTCTCTGCTGCTCCTTCTTCGTGTTCCCTTTGATACGATCCGCCCAGGTAGGCTCCTCCTGCATCCTCACGCTAGAAACCGAGTGCCCTCTGGATCGACAGCGGTTCTTTATTGCGTCACACTTCCTCGCAGCTGGCGTGCGTGAGCGCCTTCTATCGGGGCTGCTCTCCCGCAGAGCGCGAGCAGCTCATGCCACCCGCTGTGCCGTCGAGTCACGTAACTGTTGAACCACCTGCCCCTGCTCGGCGTGTTGCCGCCGTTGCCTTAGTGGTCGTCTTACGATGCATGGAACTTGAAATTCGTCCCTGCACTTCTTGGCAGCCGTGGGGTGCGGGTCACCACACAACGGGCACTTGGGATCGCAGCGGTGATCGTCCGTCGGCGTGCAAGTGGTGCCCCAAACGCGGCACCACTTACTTCCCGCTTTGGGACATACTTCAGCCTGGTGCCCCTGTTCTCCACACTCGTAGCAGACTTCTGTGTGGCTTCGGGAGAGAGTGCAGCGAAATATGCTTACGCCGCATGCCACCTAGTTGGCCACCTTCATGCCATCGAGATGCACCACGTCAGCCGTGGCGTTTTTGATCCACGTGGCTTCCAAATCGGCCGGGTTGCGATGATTTATAATTCTGTGAGTTGAGCCTCGGTGACTTCTACCTCGGCTCCTCTTATGGTTCCTTTGCACGTATTCTAGGGTGGGGCCAGGTACGCCACCACTCCGAACGTGCCTTCAGCGAGCCTGATTTGCTGCACTCTGGCGTACGCGTCCGCGCTTTTCCCGTGCGGAGTGCACACCACAAAAATGTTTTGAACTCCATTGGGACAAATTGTGTTCTCTTAATTTCGTCCGAAGCCAAGGCAGCCGCCGTGGCGAAGGCTTGCACAAAGCGTATTCTACTTATCTTGTTTACATTCAGGCCATCCCTCGGTCGGACAATGATGCGAAATGTATCCCGTGGCAGTCGAGGGAGCCTCGAAGCAGAAGTGACGCGTAATATCGCGTCTCGCGGTGCATCGGTGCGGCTGCCGTCCCTCCGTGTGCCGCGTATAGTGCCACCGTCTTGAGCAGAAGAATATGCCTCCTTGCTCTTGCCAAAACTTTATTTGTTGTCCTTGCTGGGGTCAAGGGAGGCGTTGGTGATGTCAAAGGTGTCGATTGTTACGAGAGGCACCATGGTCTCACGGGCACCATGACACCAGGGCCAAAGGACGGGGCTGGAGAAGATCCAGGCAGCGACAAGGTAAAAGGTCGCCAAAAAAAAAAGAACGCTTAAATCATAACCAGGACAAAGCATCAACGAAGCATGGGGACCATGAAGCCCTCGACGCCAGATGCGCCTTCCTTTTCTAACCCGTGAGACGCCAGGAGCAGAAGGGTGCGGCTACGCGGTATTCTCTAGGGCTGCAGGGAAGACCCATTCCCCCCCCTCTCCCGATCTCCTGGCCACTCCCTCGCCCGAGCGGTGGGAGGCGGTTTTGACGCCCACCAGCCTGGCAATTCAACTCTAGGCCAGGGCAGAGAGGGTGGCCACATGGTTCATCCTGGCGGATCACCTACCTCCTAAGTCTGACTTAAGGAGGTGGGTTGCGTTCTTTCCGCTGTTCGGACATGTCCAGCGTCTCTGAGAGGGACGCAAGCAGGGAGTCGTGCGTTCTGCACAATAATGTAGCTTGGTGATGACTAGAGGCTGGATTTTTAGGCACTAAAAAGCGTGTTTTAGGCGACAAAAATAGGCAGGCAAAACACCGTTTTAGGCTTCCAGAATCGTAAACATAGGCACGAAATTTTTTTTACATTAATTCAAAATATTTCAAAGAAGGACGTACCCGATCTGTATTTGCGACAAAAAAAATACATTGCTCTTTATGATGGCACAAAGGCGCCAACTGTTGAACATAGTCATGCAATTGTCCTTTTTCCCGCACGGTTCGTAGAACACAGTGGCTCCTTTTATTCTGTGTCATTGTGACTCAAGTGTCCACCGTGGAATCAACGCACTCCTGGATCTCTTTATTTTCGGCATGCACACAAGCAGATAGTTAGACCGTTGAAAGACCAGAAGAGAGGGATGCCTCGTATTGGCCGGGTTTAATCGCGTAGGGTCAGTTGCTCCTCCGTCGGTGAACACCTTTGAAGGACTCCTCACCAGGGGCGTAGCCAGAAATTTTTTTCGGGGGGGGGGCACCCCCTTGATTTCGCGAGGGGCACCTCCTTGAAATGGTCATTTTTCGCACTGTATGCCATGGCGAAAAAAAATTTCGGGGGGGGGGGGGGCACGTGCCCGGTGTGCCACCCCCTGGCTACGCCACTGCTCCTCACCTCGTCTGAGCATTTTGAGCTGACCAGTGTTTTGCATGGACTGGGCGCTCTCGATCACGTCTGCCAAGATTTGCAACGCTGCGTTCCGCGGAAAGATGTGACATTTCACAATGAGTGCCCCTTGCCCTTTTCTGCAGGCGCGGGACCCAGGATGGTGAGGTTGACGTACAACAAGGAAGGTGCTGCGTAGTTATCCGACTTCTGACGTTGCTCCTCTACGTAGACATAGTGCTCTGACATCGCTCGCAGTAGCGCGTGACACTGCGAGAATTATTCGAGGCGACATGTGTAATTTGTGCAATCTGTTGCTTGAATAGATGAATGAAAGTTGATAGAAATAATAACACACAAGCGGGCTGTGTGTGCTTTTTTTTATTTTTATTTTTTTTTTACTTCATATCGCAGCGAGATGTGAGACTAATCTGCCTCCATTTCGTATGCGTTCGTGTTTTTGCCGTTCCCGCGCCGCGCCGGCGCCAGGCCTGACAACGCTTGGTGCATTTTTAGTGCACCATCCCTAACAGCAGTTCCGGCTGCGCGACGCGGTGTATCGCGGTAAAGGATACATGATCCGTGGGACAGCCTCTCCAAACGTGCGCGCACTGAGGGATCCATCCCACAGAAACAGGCAGTACACTACAGAGAACGCCGAAACGACACAACGCCGCTTGCGTGCACTACCTGGCACGTCATGCTCACGTGGCCTTGCGTGCGCATGACGCCTCCTCGCATCATGGCTTCGCGGCTCGTATGAACCAACTTGAAATATTATTGTGATCCAGCGCTCTTCATTGGGCACGCAACAACTTCCAGTGTCTAACTACAATTTATCATGTGATCTGGTGAAGGGCCCTTTAAGAAGTCAATTACAAAGAAAATCAAAGCCGCGTGCACATCACATTTTTCTTATTTTTGATTTACACTCTCCTTTCCACTGACGGCACTCTGCGGTTTCGCATTCGTTCGCCACCTTCCCGCGGCTGCACAGAGGGACCTCCTATTTCCTGCCCACTGCCGCACCCATGTCTTTAAGGTGGTTCACTTCCATGAGGACACTGGAATGGACAAATGGCTGTAGAAGCCACCCGCCGCGTCTTCGGCAATGGACGCCAATCTCTTCTTGTCCTCTCCTCTTCTTATCTTTATTTCCCTCTCCCCAATCCATAGCAGGCGCTGAGACGTGCTCCCATTTAGCGTCGCAGAAATGGCGTCTTTTCGTCTCTTCAACCCCTCCTCCAGCCGCTCGCGACATTCAGCGAGTGGGCGTAAAATTGCCGAAGCGTAGAAAATAGTGTCCTTTTTCTATCTGCCTCTTTCCCAAAACCACTCTCTCTCTCTCTCCCGTTTTACCGCTGCTAGCGGTTGTTTTCCGGCAGTTGGTTGAACTAGAAAGCTAGTTTGAACCCCATGGTGTTCCTAAAGGTCGATGTTGCCCGGGAACATGAATAACGGTCTCAAACTCATCTCGAAAGTGAAATTTGAGGTTAAATAGTGTTCATATAGGCACCGATTTGGAAAATAGACATTTATAGGCACTTATAGGCATATAGGCACGAACGCCGAAAATAGGCATTTATAGGCACTATAAAAACATTATAAAAGCCCTCTTACCCTCTAATTCGTGCTCATATATCCATGTGGCACGATAGGAACGCAAGGAACAAAATATTTATTTGCTTAAAATCCGGTCTTTAGTGAAGACGCATCGTCGTCCTCGGAGTCCAGCCTTTGGTGGTGGGTCACAAGGTGTTCATAACACTATGTTCAAACATCCCTTAACTATTTAGTAGGCATAGTTAGTGTAGACAAATAAATGTAGGCAGTAAGCGAATACCGTTTCTATTGGTTCCTTATGGCCACCCACTTCATTTAATGCTTTCGGTAACTGAGGAGCGACCGTACGAGTAATATATACCGGGTGTCCCAAATGTCAGGCGGCATGATTAAAAAAAAAAGGGAAACGTCGTTACGCGAAACACACCCAGTGAATATTGTTCCCAGTATACTATAGTAGCCGCCACTATTGTCTTTTTTTGTTACGTGGTGCTGCTTATCAGCAACACGGGAGGCAGAAGTTCGTTGCTTGAGCCACGAACGCGCGCAGGCATTTCACGTCCTATTGGCCTGTGTATTTCCTTTGCCTTTCAGCAGCGCTTATTGCAGCAGTTATATTAGTCGGTGCTATTGCACTCGAATCAGTCGGTGGCAGAGAAACACCGCTGGCGCATGTGGAAGCTGCACTACTCCCACAACGAGCCGTCATACGCGAACACGAAAGTAAGGCAAAGAACGTAACTGCGTCCAGTGGGACTCCCCGATGCTAGCCTGCCGGCTGGAAATCTCGCAGGCCACGCTTTACCTGCGTCGTCACCAAATCCTTCGATATCGAAGCTTTTAGGTGTCATGACGCATTACCTTGCTTTACTGCTTACAGACGGCGGCACCACCCGCCTCAACTAGCCTCGCCAACAGAGAAGCACCGTGCGAGAGAGAATGTGTGAGATAAATAAAACGCGTTCGTGGGGTGTTGTGCATCTGCCTCGGTAGCTGTATCGGTGGAGCACCGGGCCGCCATCTTCCCGGACCGAGAGGTAATGGATTCAATTTACGGAGGCGGATATTTTCTTTCTCATCCGTGAGCGTTCACTTTATGAACGTCATATCCGTGATAGAAAAACGTCACTGAAATCTTGGTGGACCCGGGATAAAACACTTTCGTGTTAAAATTCCTTCAATAGCACACACAGCTATTCAAAAAAAAAAAATCACAGCATATCCACGAAGTGAATGATGGTGAGTGGACGAAGCTCGGAGGGATCATTCGGGTAACCGTGAATCCCCCCCGTCCATTGCCCACTCGATCATGCAAAGATGTGACAACACGTGTCACGTCTTTGCATGATCCTGGGTGTTCGATCGTGAGTTGGGCACGAGCGTCGCCCACTTGTGTTCCGGGCGCTCCCAGCCTCAGCGACAACGCCAGTTCGCGTTCCACGACAGAGGAAGACGATGCCACCTACTCAGCCGCCGAAGTCCACACCAGTGCTCGACGCAACGCCTCGCCTCCGCATGCATCGCCACAGAACGCTGCTGTGAGTTGTGAAAGCCACGCGTCCTTGGCTATGGGTTGTGCCGCCGTGAATACCGGAGCCGCCGCATGCTCGGCGACGCGGTGCTCGACTCCGAGTACCGCGTCGGCCCGACGATCCCAATTATAACAGCGCCATCTATCCTCTTGAATCGTCAACTATACGAAAACCACTAACGCCATCTAGTGATATTATTTCCAAGGACATATACACACAACGCCATCTTGTGAGCCATTCTTAAAACTAGAGCTTGCTTCGTAACATACTACTACTACAGAGGAGGAAACGAGCCACACCCTAAGGAGAAAAATGATGACCTTCCAAGCCGTGGACGTTATCAGGGACGAAAACACTACATGTAGACAACACAGTGTCGCGACGCATCATTAGTCTGCGTCCCAAGTCATGTCCACTAAGACGCGTCTTATGCAGACACCACGGCCACGTGCCGACAAAATTTTGCTGTAAAGAAGGAGTCGTGGCGCAGTTGATGCGTCCGGTAGGCTTGCGTCAAGCACGCAACTACTTCGATTATGCAAGCCCCATATCCATCTCGCATGCGTGACCGAACAAAGGGTCACAGCAGGCTTTTGGGAGAGAGGGAGACAGAAAAGCTATTACTGGCAGAAGAATGGGTTATGTTCTTCTTGGACTCATTCGCATAACATCGACTATAACGTGCACGAATAAGCAGTAATTTTCGTAATTTATTATGTTACTGCGAACTTAGCGGTACCTGGCCAATTCCAGGTAGTGGATCTGTGTCAATCCTGTGGTCTATGTTAGAGACCTCACTTTGCTTCGTAAATATTTACTTATCTTCATTTTGATCTTTAACATACACCCTCGAAGACAGAATTTTAGTGATACACTTGTAAATTATTACCGTGAGAATTTTTTATTTGTCGTTTAATACTCGGCTGCTGGCCATTCCCACGTAGTGGACATGTGCCTCTGACACGTAAGACCTGCATCTGCAGTTGCTCGAGATTACGGGTAAGCCTCGATTCGCACCAACCACAACATTGGTGCTATAGATCAACGCGCTTTATATTTGCAAGTTCTAGACCATACTTTGCTTTCCGACTCGTTCGTTCCACCAGCGAGGTACATTTGGCCATTAGCCTAAATGACATCACTCTGATATTCCTTGAGCATTATCAGCTCGATACCACTGTCTGTAAGTATGCAGCAAAATTTATCCGCTGAGAAGTGTTATACCGTTGGAATGCTTGTTTTACAACAGAGGTGTAAATGACGCACCGGCTTGATTTTACGCCACCCTGTTCGCCTCAGTGCACGAACTGAAAACCCGTGCTACCTCCGTCTAGCGAGCGTTGATGTCACATTGTGACATCACCATGAGGTCAGAGATGAGATCATCAAGATTTAGGAAGTCATGATGGCGTAATCATGACGCTACATGACTACGTCGTCAGTTGATCATAGATCGGTGAAAACTGCGCCGATTACCCGCCATGGTGGTCTAGTGTTCATAATGCTCGACAACTCACCCGAAGGTCGCATGATCAAATCCCTGCTGCGGCGGCCGCATTTCCATGGAGGCTAAGTGCTAGAGGACTGTGTACATCGACATAAGTGTACGTTAACGAAGCCCAGGTGGTCGAAATACCCGGAGCCCTCCACTATGGCGGCTCTCGTTATCATATTGTGGCTTTCGGAAGTAAAACCAGCCCTGTGCGAACATTAAAAAATTTCGAATGACAAATCGAATAGCGTTATATTAGATTCGGTACTTCAATCGAATAGTGCGCTTTCGAAATACCGAGTATTTTTCGAATAGTATTCGAATAATTCAGCAACAACGAAAAATGCTCGGAAGAACGAGACCTTGGAACCACAAGGCTTAACTCTCTTCATTTGCATCATCTAATCACTCATAGGCAAACAGCCCATGTACAGTGCCGTCCACTGTTAGGGTGAACACGGCTCAGCGTGGCCGCGCTCCGCGCAACGCCAGTGCAGCCGACGCGGCCGCGCATCGACTCGACGTGGCGCAGGCGCACACAAGCGCGTCGCTCTTAATGTGATACAGACAGGCAAGACCGGCGCCTGGCTACTACGGAACGACACGCTCGAGCGATGTATACCAGACGAGATAAAGCATCTCCCGTGTGTCCGTGCGCGCATGCGCGGCTACAGCCGGCGCGGCGGCAGTGCAGCCGCGCCGGCTGCACTGGAGCTGCGCGGAGCGCGGCCACGCTGAGCCGTGTTCACCCTAACAGTGGACGGCACTGTACGTACGGCACTATGGACGCCCTATTGATCACAGGATGACGGCGCTTTGCTTAAAACTCCACTGTCGCCGAAGCAACATTTTCATCAATCAAATATCTTCTCCAAGACGTTCATGATCATGGGAACTCATGAAATTTCCTTAAGATTGATGTACGCCCTATTAGTTTCATTTAAAATCTTTTGACGAAGTACCACCTTGAACAGTGTAGCCACTGCTATATTTCAACCTGCAGTTAAAAAATATTTCGAAGGCTCTAGTTGCTGCTAAGTTTAAAAAATTGTCAGGTAAAGGCTATCTGTCAATGTTTTTTTTGTTAAGGCTTGGTGAATATTTGTTTCAAATGAATTGTTCTCGAGTTATTGGGCTATGCAGAAAATTTCCAGCATACCAGTCTAGAGCGGCTTTGAAAATGGTTACCTTACTGTTCGAAAACTATTCGAACAGTATTCGATTCGGTGTCATCAATATTCGATTCGCATTCGTTCACTTCTAAAATTCACTATTCGCCTACCTCATGTAAAACCCCACAAATTATTATTACTCCAGCTGTACTATCCGCGTCGAATGAAAGCCGAACAGCGGCAAGCACTCGCAGTGGTATAGTGCGTGCCGTCCAGTTATCACCGTGGACAGGCGCGCGCATCCGGTTCGGCAGCACTTCGCATACATGTGCGCCTGTCCGTAGTGATAACTGGACGGCGCGCACTATACCACTGCGAATGCTTGCCGCTGTTCGGGTTTCATTTGACGCGGATAGTGCATGCGCTGCGTTGGCAAGAATGGCAAGAATGGGTCCACCGCGCATTGTGAGAATGCCTCAGGAGCAGCGCGCCTATGATGACCGCCCGCGAGAGCAGAGGCGGGAATGCACCCGTCAGCTCTGCTGTCACCCAATTTCAGAGAGAGCAATGACTCCAAATTTTGGGTGAAAATGACACACTATTTCACTATCAGTGTGTCACTAAAATTAAGTATACCTATAAAAAGTACTGCGACAATGAACTCTGACAGAACTGCAGCAGGTTTACGGGCCCTAATGGATCATTAAGAAACATGAAGCTATTCTGAAGGTTGGATTGGTAATACCTTGATGTCTAGTTGTCTGACGAATTATCCTGGAATAAGCATATAACTTAAGCAAATGGCAATGCGAACGGTGTGCTAACTTTCATTAAATGGAATTTCAAGCCTGCCCGAAAAGTCTTAAGGAAGCTTTGTGTGTCACTAGTGTACTACATATCCTTGAATATGCCTGTACAGTATGGGATCCTCACGGTCAAACTATAATCTACTTGAACGCATGCAAAACCACGCTGCATGCTTTGTCAGTGGCGATGACAACTTCCAGTACTACCTGCATAAAAGTTACTTAGGCTCATAGGTCGGCGAACTCACTCATGAGTCGACTCACTCGGACTCACTCAGACTCAGATCAAGCCGTGAATCTGAGTCTGAGTGAGTCCAGGTGAGTAATATTTTGGTGAGTCTGAGTCCGAGTGAGTCCGGCTGAAGAAAATTTTTGTGAGTGTGAGTCCGGCTCAGGAAAATTTTGATGAGTCTGAGTCCGAGTGAGTCCAAAGCGCAAGATATATTTCTTGAGTGAGTCTGAGTGAGTTCACTTTTTTTTGCCGACCTATGATCCTATCCCCTCATCTTCAGCCTTACTATCAGCCTTATCTGGATTCACGTTTATACTCACGTCTACTCACATGTATTCCAAAGCAGTATCGTTCGTACACCATTTCAATATTTATTGATCAGAGGCGTGAATTACGTAGTGGGGTGCCGTGACCTCCCCCGCCCCCCCGCCAGCTCTTCCAGGGGCGTTCTTGATAAATATATCTTATGCTGTCGTCTCTTTCAATAAAAATGACCTTACTGGCTTGCGAGCACTGATAACTCGTATTCCAACGTGCTATATCAAAAGGCGACAAAAAGAGCACTGATTACGTCAAATATTTGTGTTAAAGGGCATTGACACCATGGTCGAAGAAGCTAATTCTAGGCTAACAGACTCATGAGTCGACTCACTCGGACTCACTAAGACTCGGATCGAGTCGTGAGTCTGAGTTTGAGTTAGTCTGGGTGAGTAATGTTTCGGTGAGTTTGAGTCTGAGTGAGTCCGGTTGAAGAAAATTTTCGTGAGTGTGAGTCTGAGTGAGTCCGGCTCAGGAAAATTTTGGTGAGTCTGAGTCCGAGTGAGTCCTAAGCGCAAAATATATTTCATGAGTGAGTCTGAGTGAGCTTCACAAGTTTTGCCGACCTATGCTTAGGCTATAAACTTCTTGAGCAGAAAATTCTCGCGATTGAAGTTTTTATACTCTATTTCATGTGATGAAACTCATATTAACAAAAGCTTGTACATAATGAGCCTATGCTACATATTACATAGGAATGATCACTCGAAAAAAATCCGTGAGGTCAGGTCAGCTGTCGTACCGGTGTCTTTGCTGAATCATTGTTTCCTTTTACCATTCGTGAATGGAATAAGTTGCATGCGTGTGTTGTCGATCTTCTCCTTGATGTATTCCATTCTTCACGAAAAGATGGGTGCTTTCGGTGAATGCGCAGGCACGGCTGCGCGAGTGTACTTCATTGTATTGACTGTACACTAACTGCGTGGTTTTTTTACCCCTTAAAATAATGCCCACTTGGGCGACGTAGGCTACATTAATAAAATAAAATGAATAAATTTACTTGCAGTTGCATCAGAGCAAGAGAGAGTTTGTCGGTTGTGCGGTACTTAGAAATGCAAAACTAATTTGCAAATACACATTTTGTACGCATTATCGGCGCTGGTTGCCTGTCGCGAAGCCTCGATTCTTTCGCCAGACCTGCAAGCAATATTATCTTTGACACGTTTATTTTCAAACCTGTTTTAACAATGTACCAGTTTAGGTCTTCAATAGTAAGAACAAAACAGTGCATTAATATGCAGAGTACAGCCTCAACTTTGTTTTCGCAACATCCCTTAGGTGAGCTTTAAAGGTGAGTCCTGAGGCTTCCTTGAAGTGTGGAAAAGAGGCCATGACTGTAGAAGTAGCGCCTTTTCCTCACCTCAAGCTCATCTCGAGACTGATTGGTCAAACGTACACATTTCCGTTTCAAGAGTTGTCGAATAGTTCTCACGGTTCAGAAAATTTAGAAATTTATGAGCAGTTCTTAAACAGTGCCTTCCTCACAGCATATCCTGTTCTCCACATTGTCTCAACTTTGATCTCAGAGATTGATGATTGCATTACGGGTCTCTGAGCTGTAAGTTAGTACCAGCGAGCTTCCGAGGAACACATGTCGTCTATGATACAATAGTGGCGTTGGTCAGCGTTGTCTTTTTCAACGCACGCTAAGACATACGGCGTGTCTGCCACATTAAGGCTTTTGCAAAAGTTCCGTATGTCTAACTCTGACTCACATCAGCAGTATTCAACGGCAGCGCATTGTTGCAGCGAAAGTTCAAAGCCCGCGTCCACCTTAAGTGGGCGCGCTTGCTGACTGCAGAAGCAGATAAAGGTGGCCGACCATTATGAATGTTCTTTCGGAATTCAGCAAATGCAACCCGTGTCCCTCTTAATTTTGTGCTTTTCCTCCGTGCTTGTAAATCGAAGTGCCGAATGTCTGCTTGTGACAACCGGTAATTTGACAACTACCACGGTCTCTTTTGCTTTTTTCATTTCAGTCAATTGTACTGATCCCCCCAACCCGTTAGCATTCTGAGCTTAACGTGGTTTTGCAGCGTCTCCCGGATAGGCCCACCTTTGGACATGCAGCGACGTCGTGTGATGATGTCATCATGACGTCACTATGTTGTTGCCAATTCTGGTGTGCTGTGACACCGCAATGAAATAGTAGGATCATGTCATCACATGATGATGATGATGATGATGATGATGATGATGAAGATGTTTTTTGCATCACTAGCGCTGATGCCGCCGACGTCGAGGGCCACTTTTCCCGTTCGATAGGGCACCTAAGGCTTTCGATCAAATCAGCACATCTTGTCTTTTGCAGCTATCCCGAACAGCTTCATGGGCGACGGCTCAGAGCACGCTGTGTCTCCCGAGGAGCCGCGAATCGGCGATGTAGTGGAACTGCCTGCCCTGGAAGCCCCCCTTGAATGCTTCTCCTGGTGCTGGTTCTTCGGCGGTGGCGGCTCCCACTGCGGCTTCCGATGGCGCTCAGATAGCGCCCACTGCTTTCCGTGTTGTGATCGACGCAGTGGAATCGACGTCGAGCCGAGAGTCAGGTAAGCCGGCATTGCGACACCACCCGGATTCTAGCACCGGTGATCAGCACCAAGACAGAGCGATCGAGTTTTAAATGGTTCTGCTGCTGCTGATGATTAAATATGTCTGAGCGCTTTGTATTGGGTGGGCCGTTATTTATTTATTTATTTATTTATTTATTTATTTATTTATTTATTTATTTATTTATTATTGTGATAGCAATTATATCGACAATCTCGACGGGTTTTGGCCATCGCCGTTGCCGTCGCCGCCGCCGTCATGTCGCGTATGAAGTCCAAATCGATAAGGGACCTCTGCGCATCATACGTTCTACCAGCGGGTAATAGCGCGCGAGCGGGAGCGATGAACGCGGCTGAAGTGGAGATCAAACGAGCCGGCCCATCTCCATCGCTCCGAGGCGCATGCGATAAGATCCCCCCAACTGTTCGACCGACCGGCCCCGCCCGTCGTTCGCGAACGTGAAATGACGTGAGGGGGGGGGGTTCCCTCGAGCGACCTTTGATTTTCCGAGCGTGTTCGTCGCTGGCGCGCGCGTTATCTCCCATCTCGGCAGCCAACCGCGGGCGGCCGGTATACCGTTCTACTTGCTGCGCTCTCAACGCGAAGAGAATGTGGTGTGAAGAGTGTCCTGGAGCGGCCGTATTCTCTTGAATCAGCGTTTTCTAGAGTTGCGTTAGATCGGATCCAAAAGATTTAGCTGCCAGCCTCACTTTGTACAACTTTACAATTTGTTGCTATCGCATTCATTGATTCGCCCTTATGGTGAAACGGTGACTTTTTATTTATTTATTTACAAATACTGCAACCTTTCAGTTGAAAGATCATGGTAGGGTGGGAAAGATGTTCGAGAATATGTAGATGCATTCAAACACACATTCAAAGTACAATAAATAAGTACCATGCGAATATACAGGACTAAGGTTCAAGAATGCTTATTTCAATAATTTCGTAGAGTAACATAAAACAGAGTGACATAGTACATAATAACATAATACGCATGATACATATTACCGACTAACACAATAATTACAATAAAGAAAGTGATACAATACAATAACAAGTGATGGTTTAGGTGAGGCTGCTTTCAAACAGTGACAGTGTGTTATGTAATACGACATCATTTGCCAGGTTATTCCAGTCAATAATAGTTCTAGGGAAGAATGAATACTTGTAGCAGTTAATCCGTGAAGTTAAAGGAGTGATCACTTTACTGTGTCTCTTGCGAGTGGCGTAACCGGCACAATACTGACGGATGCCTGTAGTGTTAACATTCAAATGGCCATTTATTAATTGAAAGAAATACTTTAGGCGGCAAGTGCGGTTTCTGTCCACAACGGACTGTAGGCCACTTTTTATAAATAGCTCAGATATTGATGCTCTACCGTAGGAGTTATAAATAAAACGTAAGTCTTTCTTTTGCACTTTTTCTGGCTGAATAATACTGTGTTTAGTCAATGAATCCCATATTATCAAAGCATATTCCAACATTGAACGAATGAGTATGTTATATGCTGGCATGCGTACAGACGGCGTAGAATACTTTAAGGATTGTTTTAGAAAGAAGTGTTGACGTAGACAGGCACCTGTAGTTATGTCAACGTGTTTGTTCCCGTTTAGATCATTAGTAATCCATAATCCAAGGTATTTGCATTCTGGTACTTCTGTTAGAGCCACGCTATTAGCGCCGTACTGATAACATAAAGAATTTTTCTTTAGTGTTATTTTCATATAGACTGTTTTGTTGTAATTAATTGACATTCGCCATTCCTGGCACCAATAAACGACCTTGTTAAATTGATTATTCAGCCTTATCCGATCCCCAACAGATGATACTTTCGTGTATAACACACAATCCCCAGCATAAAGCTTTACATTTACAGAAAGGCCAGTGATTCTGTCACTAATATATAAAAGAAATAAGAGGTCCGAGGACCGAGCCCAGATACGCCGTAATCCACAGGAAGTTTACTAGAGCAGTTGTCATTAAGTGAAAAAAATTGTCCATTTTAAAGTACGCTTGTATCCATAGGTCGGCACCTTAAGGGAGTACTCACTCAAACTCACTCACCACAATTTTTTTCAGCCTTCGCACTCACTCACGTTCACACTCACCTCCACTTACACTCATGAGTACTCACTCACGTTCACACTCACGTCCACTCACACTCATGAGTACTCACTCATACTCAACTCACCACGTTCAAATGAGTGTGAGTGAGTGTGAGCTGAGTGCACTCATGAGTGAGTGTGCCGAGCTCCATAGGTCGGCACTTTAAGGGAGTACTCACTCAAACTCACTCAGCACAATTTTTTCAGCCTTCGCACTCACTCACGTTTACACTCACGTCCACTCACACTCATGAGTACTCACTCACGTTCACACTCACCTCCACTCACACTCATGAGTACTCACTCACGTTCACACTCACGTCCACTCACACTCATGAGTACTCACTCATACTCAACTCACCACGTTCAAATGAGTGTGAGTGAGTGTGAGCTGAGTGCACTCATGAGTGAGTGTGCCGAGCTCCATAGGTCGGCACTTTAAGGGAGTACTCACTCAAACTCACTCAGCACAATTTTTTCAGCCTTCGCACTCACTCACGTTCACACTCACGTCCACTCACACTCATGAGTACTCACTCACGTTCACACTCACCTCCACTCACACTCATGAGTACTCACTCACGTTCACACTCACGTCCACTCACACTCATGAGTACTCACTCATACTCAACTCACCACGTTCAAATGAGTGTGAGTGAGTGTGAGTTGAGTGCACTCATGAGTGAGTGTGCCGAGCTATGCTTGTATCTATACTATATTTCGAATTTTTCAAGATATATTACAATTTATGAAGTAATTTTTTATGCGAAACTTCATCAAACGCCTTTTGAAAGTCCATAAAAATGGCATCTAGGTGTTCACCTTCATTTAGTGCGGCAGCAAAATCGTGGATGGTTTCCACCAGCTGTGTAGTGGTTGAATATTCACGTCGAAGCCCCTGCTGTGGTCTTGTTATTACTTGGTGTTCCTCAAGAAATGTAACAATGTGTTTAAGAATTATGTGCTCTAAAGTTTGACAAGCTGTTGAGGTTAACGGAACTGGTCGATAATTTTTTTATTTGGGTTTTGTCACCTGCTTTTTGTAGAGGCTAAATTCGGGCAATCTTCCAGTCCTGAGGGAGCGCACCTTCGTTCAGAGACCACGTATACAATACACACAAATATTTGGCACACCACTCTGCGTACCGTTTTAAGAAGGCATTCGGTATCTCAACTGGTCCAGCAGATGTTTACATCCAGATTAAACAATAAATTGAAGATACCCTCTTCAGAAATGGCGACATCTGATATTGGTGGTAGGTTCGCATTGAAAGTTGGGAGATTATTTTCTTTTATATAGACACTGTTGAAATAGTTATTAAAGGACATACAGGCAGCTTTGTCGTCACTCTCTAATTTTCCATCTAAAAGAAATACATCGGTAGAGCACGTGCCTGGAGTGACCTCTTTCCAAAGGTGCCTGGGACACGTCCGAATAAATGACGGTAATTTTTCGTTAAAATACTTTTCTTTGTCACGAAAAGACTTTTCTTTAATTTCTTCGGGTAGGCCCGAAGAAATTAAAGGTTTTTGGTTAGGCCCGAGCCCGTGCAGTGCTCTACTGACAAGCTTTTTCACTTATCTGCTCATTGTCAGGCCTGTGGGTGCCAGACTTTGTGTAAAGAAACTTCTATTTTGTTTACAAACCGAGATCAGAGAGGTCGAGATATTGTTGAAGCCGCCTATATCGCTAAAACGGGTGCTTCGTGCAGAAGCTGTCCTTCGTGTGCGCTATCAAGCCGCGAGGTAGAATAACTTGATGCAACTTAATCTGGTGGCCAAAAAGGTGCCTGGCGTTTTTTCATATGCATTCTCATTCTGCGGTTGTCTGATTAATAATCTTGTTTTTTGTAATGTGTGTGTAGGCCCTATATCTTTCCACGCTTCTTATTAAAACTACACTTGCTAGTAGCGCGTCGTCCTGTCTCAATGGTGCCTGTGTCATGTGGTTTTTCGCGCTTTTTTCAAATACGACTTTCAACGAACTCGTTCGAATGTCCCTGCTAATTCAATAAGGCTTTTACAGAAGCTCCGTATGTCTAGCTCAGACTCACATCAGCAGTATTCAATGGCAGCGCATTGTTGCAGCGAAAGTTCAAGGCCCGAGCCCGTCTCAAGAGGGTGCGCTAGCTGACTTGAGAACAGATAAAGACGGCCCACAAAAATATGATATGTTGTCCGCCGCGGTGGTGTAGCGGTTACGGTGCTCCGCTGCTGACCCAAAGGTCGCGGGTTCGATCGCGGCCGCGGTGGTCGCATTTCTATGGAGGCGAAATGGTAGAGGCCCGTGCGATGTCAGTGCACGTTAAACAACACCAGATGGATGAAACTTCCGGAGCCATCCTCTACGGCGTCTCTCATAATCATATCGTGGTTTTGGGGCGTTAAACCTTAGATAATATTATTAAAAATGATATGTATTTACGGAATTCAGCAAATAGCATCCGAGCCTCTACTCATTTCCTACTTTTCCTCGGGGCTTGTAAATCGAAGTGCCGAATGTATGCGCGTGAAAACCGATAATTAAACAACTCACACTGTCCCTTACGCTATTTTTCTTCTGAGTCCATTGTACTGGATCCCCTACCACCCCCCCCCCTACCCTGAAAGCTTTCTGCGCCTAACGTGGTTTTGCAGTGCCTCCTCTATCGACCCACGTCTGGTTAAGCGACGGCGTCATGCGCTGACGTCATCCTGACGGCATTATGACGTTGGAGGTTCTGGCGTGCTGTGACGCCACGATAAAATCATAGGCTTATGTCATGACATGATGATGATTTTTCTCATCACTCGTGTTGACGCCACCGACGCCAACGTTCACTTTTCCCTTTTGACAAAGCATCAGAGGCTTTCGCTAAAATAAACACATCTTGTGTCTTTTGCAGCTATCACGAACAGCTTCATGGACGACGGCTCAGAGCACGTCCTGTTTCCCGAAGAGTCGCGAGTCGGAGATGCAGTGGAACATCCTGCCCTGGTGGCCCCATTGAATGCTTCTCTTGGCGCTGGTTCCTCGGCGATGGCAGCTGTCGCTGCGGCTTCGGATGGCGCTCAGACAGGGCTCACTGCTTCCCATGGAGAAACCGGCACACTGGAATCGACCTCGAGCCGAGAGTCGGGCGAGCCGGCATTGCGACACCACTCGGGTTCTAGCACCGGTCATCAGCACCAGAACAGACAGATCGAGTTTCAGACGACAGCGCCTTGCAACTGCACAGGTGGGCGCGCTGGCGTTTTTCCTTCAGTAAGACTATGAATATCGGTTACGGAATTCCGGGACTTCATCGAGCTTCCAGGGCAGGAGACTGCATCGGCGGTTTCACTGATGTCACTTAAGGTGATGTCATGTCGCTTGTACGAGCCCTCTTCTCTTCTGGGTTCATTAATCGGAGCGGCTACATTGTTGTCTCTAGCGGCTAAAAGAAAGCCATCAGTGCGCCACGTGCGTGATTAATGGATTCGGCAAAATGAACACTTCTACACGACACAAACGGCATTAGCATAGGAAAATGACTGTGAGAGAATCCGCGCCTGTTGTCTTTACACATGGCGATATCAACAACATTCTTAAAATGAACTGAAAGGTCAACATGATCAAGATTCTTTTCGTGGTACTTGTAGCCGACAAAACAGTTTTGGGGATGGCGGTGCGGCAAGGAAGATTCACAGCGAATGCTATTAACGTTGGACAAATCGATTGAAAATTGACAACGACAAAGCGCGAAGCACTGGCGTAAACCTGCAGTGCTATGGTGTCTCTTGGTGTGCCCTCTATGCCCAACCTGTTATCTTGATGACAAGAACCTATGTTCTCAATGGGCCTCCTTTTCTCGAATCAGAAAGTTATAGATACGTTGTACATTATCGCTTATCTTCTCCTGCGCATACCATGTGAAACCTTCCTCACAACCACTTTTCGACTGCTCCAAGTGACAGATACAGCTTCAAAGATGTTCCGTTGCTTCTGCTGCGTTTTAAAGCATAAGTGCTGCACTATTACTTGCTTTTTCTGGGCGCACCCTTCTTCTGACCCTAGATGGCATTGCGGCGCTATAGACGAAGATTTCAAGCCCCTCTCTACAGTGTCTCACCGGTACAAAGTATGCCTAAAATGACGCGGGAGCCAAGTTTTTTGGCAGTTGGCAAACACTGTTGAATGTTACTGCTAACAAGAGGCCAGCAGTAACATTTTCACTGCCCATGTCTTCAACAATGAGAAAACAAAACTTCCACGTACAGGTATGGGTCGACCGCGCTTGCTCTGGGTGGCTATGCTGATGAACTGGTTTCCAACAATGGACTACAGTTCGCCTAGACAAAGTTTGAAGATTTGCTTCAGGAACAAGACATACGCTCTTTAAAAAATTAGGGGTTCTAACTTGGAGGTAACAAGTGCGGTCGCTACATTTACTACTTATCTAGTAATTTACAGTAGTAACTCCCAAGTTAGTAACTTCACTGCTCTTAAACTTCCTACCTACAGTTATTACCTAGAGTGAAGTAGTACGACAGTAGTATCTGTACTACCCTGGCGAGCTAAAACCAAAAATGGGTCCTTAGGGTGTTGTTTCTTCATGTAATTACCCTCCTAAATACACGCCAGAATGATTTCCTTAGCTAAAAAGGTATAGGAACGTAGGTATATAAATGCATGCACAGAATGTGAAGGCTTCTACATGACACGCCAACTGAGAGGTCATATAATATAGATCGACTTTGGGATGGCACACGTTGTACAGCGGAGCTAACTATCACCTCAGACTTATATTTAGCGTTTTGAAGCCAGATTTTTCTAGCTCACTAGTTGAATATACGTGTGCCATGATGTATCATAACAGCGTTATTCCGGTATAATTAAAAGAATATAGTTTGGCTCATGTTTCTATAACTCTGTGAAAATTACATCATACTTATGGCTGTTGATAGCGGTGGTGAGGTTTACTAACTCGTGTGATATTTATTAACTCTAAAGCAGAAAACATTAGTGAAACACAGTGAATGTGGGAAGGGGGGAAGTGGACAGCGCAGTTACTACCTTTTTGTACCACCGTTTTTGGAGAGTGTAGCATACTGTTCATCTTCTGCGCACCACCCACAACAAATAGTCTTGTGGAAAAGTGCATCCTAGTTCCTATGTCACACGTGCAGATTGCTGTACGTGAGCAGTGAGCAGCATCACCTCGACACCACTGTCATAGCCTACTATCTCGTGAGTCATTGCTTTGACATCACAACTAGACTTGTGTGTCGTCCTTCTGCACGAGCCACTATGACGTACGCAAGGAGCATCTTCAGCATTTCAGAGGATTCTTTTCACGAAAACGCTGCGCAGGAGATTGCACTGTTGCAAGTGTTAGGGAGAACAATATATTTCGAAGCTCCACACAAATGACCATGACAGAGATGGCGTCAGACGCGTTGTCATCAGTGAACACGCCCGCATAAGGATGCTAAGAGTCCATTGCAATACCAACTCACGTTATCTTGGCCACAATGGGAACATGGAGCACCGGGTAGTGGCCTAATTTTTGCCGAACAAATTAATGCCGAGAAAGTACCCAATAGGAATGAAGGTACGAAACACTTAAGTCGGTGTTCATGCTTTGGCTCCATTGGTTCTCTGTCTGCCTCCAGATAAAGTACTTAAATATTTTTCCTGGATAGAACTACACAGCATTCGCGTGTTCACCAGGAGAATGTGTTAAATTGCCCTTAGCGAAATGAAGGTGTTAGGCAAGTGTAATCAATCATTAATATACGTGCTGGTGTTCTCATTTCGTCCTGATCTGCCTGTCGCAGCAAACACCCACAGCAACGACCGCCGGTGCGCTCACATCGACGTGTACCAGATGCGAATCCCCGCTATAAACGTGCGCCAACAGTGGGACATTTCAAGTCCCGACCCGAACAAGGTACGCCAAGAACTCACCAAGGGCAGAGAGTCAGAAAGAAGCAAATAATGAACAAGGACGGGAATCAAAGGGTGGGAAACAAGGCAATGAAAGTCGCTGGAAGCAGTTTTTCGATAAGTGTACAATAGGCGCGCGTGGCTGCTTTCCTCAGCAACTTACGCTCAGCTAGCGCTTCTATACACCGTCACCGAAGACAGAAAGTGTAAGAAACAAATTTTGGTGTTGTAGAAAGGGGTGGGTCTGAAACTAAGTCGCGCCGCCTGAGGGTAAATGGTGTCGCCTGAGGGTAAGTTGCCGGAGGGTAAATGGTGACCATGAGGGGCGGTGCGCGAGAGTAAAGATCAGTGGTAAACGCAAGCGTCGTACAAGGTGATGTGTCCGGCGGTAGACTAGGCATGGAATCTTCACCGCTAGGCCGTAGTGCCTCGGCTCTTGGCAGGTGTGCTTTGAGAGGAGTTCTGGATTCAAAGCTCAGATGCGGAGGTTCCGGCCGCCACCGTGAATGTCGGCAAGTGTGATTATCTGAAATGTGAGTACAGCCAAGTAACCCACCGAGGCCGTTGGTAGGCTGCGCTGGTAGTAACGCCGCATCAGGTGCACTAGACCCTGCTGGCACATACGGCACAGAACAAGTAGTTGTTCCATGGCCACGTGCTTTCAGTGCGCCTTGATGTAGTAGAAGGGTAGATGCGGCACGGACAATGCTTATTTATCACGAAGAGACGCTGGTCCTTTAGGCTGGTCCGCTGTCTTCTAGTCCAGGCGGATGACTAGCGTGTTTTCTGCTGAAGTTGGTGAAGCGTCAACCTCGTTTTCATTTTCTTTGTTACCACTGCTAAACATACAGCTGTGCACCACTGTCTCAACGCCTGTAGGCAGGGCTGACAAGAAAGCAGCAACGCGTCTAAGGATGTGTTGCCAGCCACATACACGTAGTTGTCCAAATAACGCTAAATATATATAAAATTTGAGCATTTCAAAGAGTGGAAATGGGAAGTTCCGAGGTGGTTTGGAGCCACCGATAGGCACTTAGTTGCAGCAAGACGTAGTCGGCCAGTATAAAAACTAACAGTTGTTCCGTGTACGAATACATCCGATGAGCGAAGCTGCTTAGAAATGGGACACAAACGATTATGCGCCTGATCTCGCTGCCTGCTTTCATGAAGGCGGTACGGTGGGGAGCTTGTCTGCTGCGCTCGGTAGCGGGAACGACTGAGCAAGTGAGTGTGCGGCGCGCGCATTGCAGGGACATGGAGACTGGTGAAGGGGGGTGCGAGCGGTGATGGGCCGGGGAGCTTCGACGGCGGCGACGGAACGCCGCGCGCGGCGTTTCAGTTTCATCGTCTTTTGGCGCCGGCGCCGGGAGGGGAGAGCATCTGCTAATACCTTCGACAAAGCGCCCGTAGTGCGCTAGAATGATGGTTGTCATTTCCAGATCCACGATAAAGGTGGTGAAAGTGAAGACGACCATCCTAACCAGTTGTGCACACAGCTTATTTCTTTTATGTAACTTCAAATTCCTGGTGTGCTAGAACCAAACCGCTCGGCGTTCGGCGCCCGCGGCGTTTCATTGTCTTTTTGCGCCGGCGCCGTATCCATGTTGCAGGGAGCTTCGACGGCGGTGACGGCGCCGGCGGGGTGCGGGCCTAAGGAGCTTCGCTTCTAAAAAAGGGGATCTCTCAAACCGTGAAAGCATTTCTGCTAGGGCATGGATAATTTCATTCATCGTAACGCTGACCCAGCGTCATGCCTTCATGGATCACTGGAGACCATTCGCCCTACTGTTGACTTCTGTCTTGTAAGGGCGTAAAATCGGTTCATTTCCGGTACAGTTACACAGCAACCAACTCACGCACCATAAATGCACAGCGTACAAGGCGATGTTGCTGCGCTGAAAGTACACCATTCTCTCGCACCGGGCGCACGAAGAATCTCAAACGCTTTGCTAAGGTTAAGGCTTGGGCGGGTTGGTACATAGTGCAAAGAAGGAAAAACAGCGCTAAAAACTTGACAAACACGAAGGAAGACGGACGAAGACAGGCGCTGACTTACAACTGATCTTTATTTTGGAATGTGGACACATTTATACCATGGCAGTCAAAACACACGTCACTACCACCAATGTTCTGTTATCACTCTGACGTCAACATCACCGCATCACCATTTTGTGTCACAAACACGCATGATTCATCTCAAAGATAAAAGGTCAATTTGAAAATTTCCATCTGAGAGAGCGTTATACACGCCATTCTAACACACTTATCTTTAAGGCGTACTATTTCATCAGCTTCAATTATTTCAGAAGAGCGTCTTGCTGGGCGAGTTGGTAATACGACATCGTAAATGTAGCGCAAAAAACCACGGACACAGAAAAAGAGGCACACATACACAGCGCAGACATCGTAAATGTAGCGCAAAAAACCACGGACACAGAAAAAGAGGCACACATACACAGCGCAGACATCGTAAATGTAGCGCAAAAAACCACGGACACAGAAAAAGAGGCACACATACACAGCGCAACATCGTAAATGTAGCGCAAAAATGTGTATGTGTGCCTCTTTTTCTGTGTCCGTGGTTTTTTGCGCTTCAATTATTTCTCTTGTTCTTTTTTCATTGTGTCTGGCGATGACCTATGTTTCGCGAAATTTCGGAGTGCAGCCACAATCCCTGCAATGGATGCCAAGGTGGCCGCTAAAGGCTTTGTGGACGATTTACTCGTGCTCCTTCAACCATGCATTTAAACACCTTCCCGTTTGACCTACGTATCTTTTTCCGCAGGACAGCGGGATCGAATACATACGTGTTCCGCGCATTCTACGAAGCTGGGTCTGTGGTTTTTTGCGCAGAGCTGCTGCTTACTTGCGGAGTCGTTTACTTGCGCACACATAGTCGATAGCTTTCTCGGCGTAGAGAACAGTACACTTACATTAGCATGCACAGATGTGCCGCTCATACACAAACCCCTGTTTTCTCATATTGAATGCTTTCAACTATTCCCGTGCAGCCGTATCTTCGCTTCTGCCAAGAATTCTAACCTTGTCCAGCCGTGGCTCACACTGATGTGCATGGCAATGCGCAGGCAAATGCGCTCCATCTTCACCCCCTTAAAGATGTTCCCTCGTCTACTGATTCACGCGACGCCCGGGCTGGCCGACATATGGCACGCCGTAGGATAGCGGGAACATCTGTACTGCACCTGTGGCACATTTTGCATATGACTTGCAGTGCTTTTTTGGGGGGCGAAGCACCTTAACGCCCGTATTCACAAACGCTCCTTCACTCAAGGCTTCTCCTTGACTTCACCAAGTCAAGGCGAAGCGCCTTCCTCGACTCAAGGAGCCGCTGCGTTTCTTGAACTCTCCTCCGCCTTTCCTTCGCCAAGGGAGGCCTTGGAAATGCCCCCTTCACTTGAGTGAAACGCGTGGGACGAAAAAGACGTCTGATAACGAGGATAATCCTAAATGTGGTTAGCAAATAGCTATCTCCGCACAATAAATATGTCTTTCTTAATTATTCTTCTTTATAAATCGACATTACGGCAAAATACATGCCTTTAGTTCGGTAGTGTAGCTTCCGCAAGCCTTGAGCCGATAGAGTAAGTGAAACCCTCGCTTCAAGTCTGGCAACAGTCACACCCCGGCTGCTGAACGAACAGCTGACTCCGTTTTGTGCCCCTGCTGAACGTTTCCACGTGATTAATTTATTGCGTTCCGCATGCGCCTGTCAGTTGCGGTTTATAATTACGGTAGTGTCTGCGTGTGTATTGTTCGTGACCCAGCTTTCGCCATGGTGACTAACGAACGACGTGAGTGATGGCAGGAAGCACAGCCCCTCAAACGGACGATTTGTTGCTTTGTTTACCTTCGTGTTGCTGAGAGCCTTCTGATCACTGATTCAGCTACCGAACGGATAATGCGGGTGAGTAATTTTTACGAGGTATCAAATTACACTGACGTGCTTTGTGAATTCGCCAACGCACTGTGTACAAGAATTACTTGTACGTAAAATCGTTCTCGCTGCGGGAGTACGTGCACAGTTCGTAATTTTTATTTTTCTCATTTCATTTTTCTGGGAGCTTCAGCGTGGCACTCTTGTAGTGGTTCCTTTTCGTGTAATAAGTAATGTGGAAGATAATGCTCGAAACTGCTAGTCAAGGTTATACCAGTGTCAAGTTAAAGAGTAGACATATACTTGTGGTTGAGCGTTCAAATTGGACTTTTACGCAAATTGATAAAGCGATCGTGCGCCTTCCTCCCACCATCGTCGAAAGCAGTGTTTTAAAGTTGTTTATTTAATTACCAGCATATGTTGTCGGTTAACAGGGACTGATGTGTGTGTGTGTGTGTTTTGTTTTTAACAGCGTAGCTTGGACATCAGGTATGCTTCATGCAAAATGTTAATCTTCTAAGGATGCTTGAGTGAGCAGTTAATTATTTCCATGTTTGTTCTGTTCGCCCTGCACGTGTTGATGTGCCTAACGTGACAGATTCGAATAGACCCTTTAAATCTGTAAATTCCGTCTGCAAGTTCACACAGTGGCCACGTTATAAAATTTTTTGTCCTGCCTTCTTATTCTGCAAGCACATAAGCGCATTCTTTAGTGCAAGAATGTTCTTGGTACTTATGTTTTGGCTTTCATTTGCAGATTATGACTCCCGGGAATACCTGCTGAGAAGGACCGCGGTGTTTCATTGTGAAGCATTGTGTGTACATAATCCATAGGACATTTTTGGTTATTGTGCAAATCATGAGACTGAAGCGGCTTCTGACGTTTGCCGCTGTTCTGTCTTAAAAACGACCATGTGGGTTCTCTCAACCTGCGAGGAAGTGTCGCTAAGGAGCAGAGTAGTTTACTCTGCTGATTCAACGTAGACCAGAGCAACAAAATGTTGAAAAATGCTCAAGGGCATTGCAGTCATCCCGGCTACTTCTGGTCAGAAAAACCCTGTAAATATACGCTAATTTTTCAACATTAGCATGTCTGCCTGTTGGAAACGCGCCACCTCACTTCCGTGGAAGAGGAGCGGTGCTGCTGTATATAGAACAAGTCTGATTTTTGTAGAACTTGAAGAATCAGATCCTGTCCGACCATGAAAGGACAAGAATGACGCTAATTTAAGTATTGATATTTGGACAAAGCTGAAATTGCAAAATGGTAAATGAACCTTTATTATATGTAGCTGATGAAGAACAACGTAAGTGACAAACACAAGTGCGTAAGCTGCAAAGTGTCCATGAATCAACCAAATGCAGCCTACACACTGCCAAAATGAAGTTCGAGCTTGTAGGACATCATAAAGAAGATACAGGGGGTAGACACTCCAGCGTGACTAATGCAGTGCAGCTGCACTCATTAAATGCAGATTTCCTCATTTTGTATACAGTCATTCAAACGCTGCAATGCATTGCAAAATACTCCACGTTTCAAGACAGTGTTCTTCTGTCGGCAGCCTGGTCCCTGCACAAAAGAGGCAAGAAATAATGAAAAACATAATAGGACATCAAAGTTGCACTTTTTTTACGTCTCGTTGTGCACACATTCATTAATATTTCACGCGTTGGAGAACAGACATGTCTTTTGTTGAGTTAATGAGCTTTGACTATTTTGACACATGTTTGGCTCAGGCACTTGCGCAGCTCAACAGGCATATGATTATGTAACATCTGCTAATTTCATTATATAAATGGCGCGAATGTCTATATACTGCGTGCTTTTTTTCACAATTCGCCACCATTGCTTTATTAGAATTGTTATTACTAATCTCGAAAATAAAACAACCTTATAAAATGTCTCTGCTGTATTTCTATTACATCGGTGTTTTGATACGACATTCGATCCATTTTTGCGTACATCAGGCTTCATAGAGCACGACCCCCTGCTTCATTCCCTAAAGCTGGGTTTGGTCGTTCATAGGTATTGTGAGTTGCATAAACACTGTATATCGAAGCTACTTATCACGCATAGTACCAGCAACTGCACACTCGTTGGGCCCAATTACATTGTTTTTTTTTTTGTTTTCCCTCAACTGTCTCGAATAGTGATCTGATCAAGCAGAGTGAAAATGTAAAGAAAAAACAAGAGAACGTACCTTCTCGTTGATATAGAAGATCGCCTAGCGGAGGTACGCTTCGCCGTATTTCGGTTAGGGTAGCGAAGATCTAACGGAGAGGAAGCCGCTCAGGAGTACGGTGAATGCAGCGCATGAAAAGTTTGCTATTAAGTTTCCATTCCACTTGTTTGTCAAGTCTTTTGCACCAGGCTTGAACCGATGCGGCGTACAAACTTCATCGCAACACCCGTGAAAGCACTGGCGCCCGTTGTAACACTTGGAGCACTCGCACGACGACTACGCGAAAGCAGGTAATCCACTGGCTCATGCACAGAATACAACACATCACAGCACTAGCGAACGGTCCTCTTAACAGCATGCCCGGCTGTCTCGGCCCCACAGTATAACTGAGCCGTCGCCGAAACGCTCGAAGACAGCTCCGTAGCAAATGCGCACCGTCACTGTCGAAAGAAATGCTGCGGCGGCAGCTTGATTCATCGGGAAATGCCGACGAAGCGAGACAGGCTCTGCATGGACGCCATGTTGGCACAGAAACTTCACTCAAGGAACGATTCAAGGTAGCTCCCTCGGTGCCTTGACTATCTCAAGGAAAACACTCGAGATTTCCTCAAGTCGAGGTGCGTTTCGAGTGAAGGGCGATTTGTGAATCGGAAAACGGCCCTCAAGGAGCGTTTCGAGTGAAGGGTCGAGTCGAGGAGCGTTTGTGAATAAGGGGGTAAGACCTCAGAGTGTCCGTCCGTCTTCAATCCGTCCGCGCCGTAGTGCACAGTCGAAGCGCAGATGCAGCATCTGTACGGCGCCGCGCGATACACAACCACATGGATCAACTCCGTGATAACACAATGACACCCCAGGGGTCGCTGATATAGGCGCGCGGTCCACGCAGTCGGTGCCGCACGCCGACTTTTAGATTGGCTTTCAGCCCGGCATACTCCTGTGGAACGGGATTCCCCTCTTTTATTTAGGTTGTTTTTATCTCGGGGACCGCACTAAAGCCATGGACGAGAGCGCACGTAAGGCGCTCCATGCAGCGGCTCACCGGCAACGTCGTGAGTCCGATGCGCGGCGCTTCGCCCCATCGTTATCATTCACTTTGTGGATATGCGTGGATTTTTAAATGTGAATGCATTTCTTAGTCGGGCTATGTCAGGCATCCGGCGTTGGCGTTGTCCGCGGCAGGTGTTATCTCTCCGCTCTCACTCCCTCTCCCATATCAACAGCTGCGGGCGCGCGCGCTTATCCTCACCCCTAGCAACCGGAGCAGGTGGTGCGGGCGGGGTAGCGGAGAGTGAGTGGAGAGGAGGAGCGCGCTCTGGTGTGTGAGGGCGCTCGCATCGCGGGAGCTCCGCCGAGCTCCCGCGAAAAAAAATAAATAAATATAAAATAAAAGGAAAAAAAAAACAGGCGCTGCGCCGTGCTCCCGACCGGGCTGCAGAAATTAGGCGCCTTTTCCTTCTTCGAACCACAACCACCATATATAAATGGAGTGAAGCGCGCGCGAAATGCATTCGCATTTCCTCACGATTCCTTTCGGGGAGGTGGGGGGCATTTTTTTTGAAAAACCACGCTTCATGCTACCATCAGATACTATGCGCGGACACAACTGGGCAAGCTTGCGTGGATCGGAACGGCAGAGCCCATCCTGTCATGTATTTCTGTGTGCTTGCCAGAAAAGTTACTGCTGGTTTAATTTCACAAATGAAATTTCCGACGATTAGGATACCCCTCAGTGCTAGAAGTGAGTACAGCTACGCATGTGTTTTCATTTTGCGATATATGATGAAAATAATCCCTGAGGTTTTTACGTGCTAAAACCACGACATTTTTGTGAGGTAGGCCTAGTGAAGAGCTCCAGAAATTTGGGCCACCTCGGTTACATTAAATTGCGCCTAAATCCAAGTACATGGGCCTCTAGCTACTCGCTTTGATCGAAATGCAACCGCCACGGCCGAGAACGAACCCGCGACTTTCGGGTGAGCAGCCAAGCACCGTGATCACTAATATCGCGGTGGCGTATTTGGAGATATACTAAGGCAAAGAACTGTAAATACATGAATGTATGTACGCTTGCAGACCAGTTTTGCTTCTCTTCGTGGTATTGATATTAGTTTTGGTTATGTTGTACTATTCTGATTTTTCTTTTTCTCACTATTTTTTGGCTTCGGTGGCTCGAACTGCCGTTACAGACAAGGCTTTATTTTTTTTGTTTATTTTTCTTAATTTCATATTCGTTACTTATTTTCGGTTTTATGCCTCGGTGGTGAAGGTTCCAGAGAAGTCTTGCCGTCCTCTTTATTTTTGTAATTTTTAAGGCGTAAGACTTGGACGCCCATAAAACGTGAAAAGTGGCCGTCGCCGTAAGCACGAACGATACAAGAAGTCACGTGACCAATGATTACTGCCTCATGGCGTCATCATGACGATCAAGATCTCCAAAATTTGTTACATCATTATGACGCTGTGGATCACTGCTGGCGTCGAATTACAGTTGTGACGAAGCGCATGGGGTGCTCCTATTAATGGCATCCCGCTGCAACTGCTTAGGCCTAACGTAGCCAGTCATTGCCATAACGCGTGGCCCCTAACGCAGTCATCTTTTTGACGCGCTTTTCTGGTAATGCTCAGCTCTTAAGAAGCGTCACAGGCTGCACCAGTGATTCGCTTAAGTTTGTTGTTTGCCATCCTAACTGAGTGTGGTCGAACCCAAAGCTCACTTCACAACATGTCCGCAGGATTTCGTCATGTGGCTGGTGGACGAGGAGCACTTTGAAGACCACTTGATGTGTGTCCTCAACTTGGTCCTGTGCGTCAGCCTGGCGATGGTCCTCACGTTCGCCTGGCTCGAAGCCGATTTGAAGTTGGCGGGATGGCCTTGGCTGCTGGCCGCTGTCGTGGCTATCCTGCTTGCGTTGCAGACCTGCATCTGGACGTGCTTCGGGCTATACAGTCTATCGTGAGTGGTGTAGGCTAGGTTACGCATCTGCTGACGATCTATTCAAGTATTAACCGGAACTTTCCTCGTCCGACAATATGTGGTTGGGGCGCAGAGCGGCTACGTGTCGAAGGTTCTGCGCGAGAGGTATGCTGGTCGAACTTCAATTGACATTATTCGAATAAACCGACAGACAATGAAGCCAAGGAAGGTATAGGGGCACTGCTTGTATTACCTGTAAGCCTATAATGACATTAATGTAAAAGAATAAAAGTGTATGCAAAATCAACTTGAAACAGGTAGGGACCCAACTTACGACCTTCGATATAACGGATTAGATGCTCTGACATTTGAGATACAGCGCTGGTCACTTTCCCCATCCACTTTGCTGGGTATAAACTTCAACGAAGCAAAGCAGTAGGTGGAGCACTGCGTGCGGGACCCGTCTGTGAGGACCTCGCTGGCCGATGCTCTCACTTATAATTCAATGTCCTTCTACTAGTCAATTAAAACCAAAAAACAAATGCAAGCTTGGCCAACATCCATCGCGTACTTGCATTAGTTACCCCAAGAGAGTCTACAACGGGCTCTGGAAAGGGTGCTCTTCCAGCTTCGGCTGCGACCGTGCTACGTGTCCTGCGTAGGCCTTGCGATTTTTAAAGTGCGGAGCGCTTTAGGGACTCGGGATATTGTATGCTGTCAACCTATGTTCTCCTTGTAAGCTGTTGTCAGCGAGATCTTGAATTGCTTAACGCTTAGTCCTGATATTCTACGAATTTCCTGAAAAAAATAAGTGGCGCGGAGGAGATAGCGCTTGTAGGAAGGACAGGGAAGGCGAGAAAGAAGCTACTGCCTCGCCTTTGAACTCGGTGTGGTTTGGGGGCCCTTTAAAGCGAAAGCTTTACTGTCCTAGTCGAGCGAGTTTCTCTGCGTTACCTCCGCGTGGCCTGTAAGCGAAAAACGGATACCCCGTGCCAAGCCGTTCTCCAGAGACGCCGCTGCTCCAACTGCTGCCATACCCCGTGCCAAGCCGTTCTCCAGAGACGCCGCTGCTCCAACTGCTGCCAGGATGACTGCCGCTTCCTCGCCAGCCGTGTCCACGTGACTAGCCGCGTGACTCGCCCCTCTCTCTGCCACGACGGGATGTCGGGCTTCAGTTCAGCCGTTGTGCCATGGGGCCATGGACATGCGATTGAAGGAGGTAGCGAGGACGCTGGCCCATCTGGGCCGACGTTGTTTGCGCGGTCGCGGCGGTGACGGCGGCAACTTGCGTTGGTACTTCCTGCGGATGTCGCTTGGCTGCCTAATGAGTTGAAACGGAAATGGCAGTACAGCCGCGCAATCTGGCAGTCTTCTGAAACCACCGTAGAGCTAGAACTTCGGCGAGAAGGACGCAGAAGAACGACAGCGACGAGCTTTACACAACATTCACACAGCCGTCAAACGCTCTAGAGCAACAAAGAGGAGCTGTGGCAGAAGACGACGAGGAGGACTTTGTTGTCGTTTCCGAAGCCTCACCTCATCCAGTGCTGGATGAGGTGAGGTGCTTCCAGCTGAACAGCTTCCAGCCACGGAAGCTGTTCCCCCGAGTCATCGTCGCAGTCGTCGCCTTGCGGGTCTACCGCTAATGCAGCGTGACATGTCCACTGACGCTACGACAACACCGCCTGCTTGTCCCTCGCAGCCTTACAGAAAGCCACGCCCCTACGGAGGGAAAGCTGGCGAAGACGTGGACCAGTGGCTGACCCATTATGAACGGGTGAGCAAGAGCAACAAATGGGACGCAAATGGTCGTCTTACAAATGTGGTGTTCTCGTTGACCGACACCGCGCTCGTCTGGTACGAGAACCACGAGGACACCCTAACGACATGGAGTATTTGTTCTAGAAATGAAAAACTGCTTCAGTGACGCTACCGCGAAGAAAAAGCGCGCCGAGTTCACACTCGCCCAGAGGGCTCAACTGTCTGATGATACATGCACCGCATACATTGAGGAGATCTTGAGGCTGTGCAGGACGGTGAACCCATCCATGTCAGAGCAAGACAAAGTTGGGCATCTCCTGAAGGGCATCGCTGAGGACGTGTACAACACGTAACAACTTCAAAGCGCCAAAAAACAAGGACATACGAAAAAGAGTAGACACAACGAGCGCTAACTTGCAACTGAATTTATTACAAAGTGAAGTGAAAAAGGAAAACCACAATAGAAGGCGCACATGCGCGCACACATGCGCAGACGTCTGACAAAAGCCCCCCAAAAAATAAAACAGTCACTTTGGCATGACGCCAGACTTCTGCCGCAGATTATATTCACTTTCAAGCAGATCGAGTGACGGCTGGCTGACACACGCGTCGCCTTTCTCTTTTATCAGAAAGGCTTCGACAATCTCCCTTGTTAATTTATTCCCGTGTTTGAAAATGACAGAAGTGTCAGAGAACCCGGGTAGGCATCCGCAATCAGTACAATGCCGCGCAAGGTGCGAATAGGCCGTGCCTTTAAGCGAGCTGTGGTGCTTTCTAAAGGCTGGTTCACACCGGCGACTAGCACCGGTCGCGCGACCAAGTTAGTCGCTTTGCGACTGGTCGCAAACAGTCGCAAACAGTCGCTTCGGTCGCAAAGCGACTGCTTTTGCTCAGTCGCTCGCTGTGCGACTTTGCAGTCGCGCGACTGCAGTCGCAGGACGGCTGGAACCAATCAGCGAAGCCCAGAAGTGACGTCAGCATTTGTTTACAACCGGGCTCGTCGATTTTTCTTTTTCTTTTTTATTGCGCTCCCTTGGCTCACTGATAACGAGATCCGGACGTGCCTCTCTGGGTTTGCGACTGCCAGTCGCTCGCATGCAGCCTCTGCCGGTGTGAACATCGGTCGCTTTCAGTCGCTTTTTTGGTCGCCAGTCGCAAATGGTCGCGCGACCGGTGCTAGTCGCCGGTGTGAATCAGCCTTGAGCCTTACATTCAGGCATCGGCCCGACTGACCAATATAACGCTGCCCACAAGCGAAAGGAATGTCGTACACAGCCACCTGTTTACAGGGCACAAACTGCATGCCATGTTTCAGCTTACACCGAGTGTTATTTGCACGCTCCTTATAGCCAAGGCGCTTCTGCAAAGCAGTACACATGACACTTAGTTTTCTTTTAGCCGAGAAAACGACGTGAACGTCGTGTCGGGCGGCCACTTTCTTAGAACAATAATTAGAACAAGTAAAACATTAGAACAAGTAAAAGGGCTCTTTTACGTGTTCTAATGTACCTCTGAATAACCCCGCGCTCCTCTCTTCTTTAATTGCGCTTTACGTCTGTCGAGCAAGGTCAGCCTCGTGGTATGCCAGGATTTCTACGTGCCCTCCGGAACTTTAGTTTTTGTGCGGGATCCTACAGCCATCTCCAGGCCATGCGAGAAGACTATGTAAGTTGTTGAATTCCGAGTGGTTGAACCAAGTGCGTTTGTTTAAAGACTGCTATGGGTGTCGTGTGGCCTAAGCTGATGACCGGTGCTCTTCGCACCAGAGGTTTAGTGAATGGATGAAGGTGTCTCGACAGCTTACGGAATGGCCCTGGACCCAGGTGCGCCTCAAGCTACCAGTTAAGAAGAAATCGCGTCTCGAAGTAGGGAATTTGATGAACTTGACCAACTTGTGCATTCCCCCTCACCATGAGTCAATGCTTCGTAAAGGTACGATGTTCAATGTAGCAGCGTCTCCTCCAGACACAGAGCTGCTGACGATGTCCAGGAGGATCGCAAGCCGTGTCCAGGAGGATTCAAAGGCTGTGTGTGTTGCCGAATGCGTGGAGGCTTTGTCCAAAGGTACGAATCACCGCTTCGGCAATAGGCAAATTGGGCGGGCTGTGGACTATCATTCTTCTTCGGGGCTCACTGCTGTTGTGTCCGATAAGGAGGGTTGTTTTGTAATCATGAGCGAGGGTATGTTTTCTGAAAAAGGTGGGTCTGCGATTGATAAGAATTTTCGTCTTGTAGGGCATAGAGAGAAACAGATGGCCGCACCTTTTGTCGGGTTTTCTTCAGTCACACCTTCAAGGGCTAGATGTACATGACCCTTTCGTTATACCTGGCTCAGATAGTGTTGTTCAGTTCTTACGAAATGAAAAACCCAGTTGGATGCAATGCTTTCAGCATAGACGTTGAAGACTTGTATTACGCGATGCCACAAGACGTGTTTCTACGATGCGTCAAGGAGTGTATTTGTGACCTAAATGACGAGGTTGCCTTCACAACACGCTGTGGTGTTTCGGTTGAAGGCTTTTTTGGAGCTGCTGAACTGTTACCTTCGTTAAACTTTTATTTGCTGGGAGGGCAAGGTTAATGCGCAACGTTCGGGAGTTTGCATTGGGTCACGAGTAGCCCCTATTCTGAGCAGTATTTTCTTGGGTAGCGTCGACCGAGCCTTACAAAAGCAACTGTGTGGCCTTGCCACTAAGATTGTGCGCTACGTAGATGATTACCTGGTGTTTGTTAGTAGCGACAATTTCAACTCCAGTGTTGTGAATGTCCTGAAGCTATTTAAGGAGCAAGGACTAGGATTGAACTTTACCTTTGAAATGCCACAAGATGACAGGATCCAGTACCTGGACGTGCAAATTTCTTTCCATGATTCTCACATTTGTTGGATGTATCTTCCCCGGTCCGTGAAAAGTCTGCTTCATTTTAATTCCTCGCACTCTAAAATCGTGAAAAATGGCATTGCTCTGTCGTGTATTCGCTCCGCTGTTCACAGGTTCTGTGAACACCTCATGCACCAGAGTGTTCAGAACCAAGTACTAAAGTTGCGTAGCTCAGGGTATCCTGATACAGTGATTGCCTCCGCTGCCCAGAAGGCTCTAAGGTTGGCCAAGGTGAAAGGAAAAAGCAACCAGATGAACGAGTCGGTCAAAAGCCGGCCCTCTGTGATTATTCGGTATTTTCACGGGTTTTCGCACCGATTGAAGAAAATGGCCGCCCGACATGACGTTGACGTCGTTTTCTCGGCTAAGAGCAAACTAAGTGTCATTTATCCTGCTTTGCAGAAGCGCCTTGGCTTAAGGAGCGTGCAAATAACACTCGGTGTAAGCTGGAGCATGACATGCAGTTTGTGCCCTGTAAACAGGGGGCTGTGTACGACATTCCTTTCGCTTGTGGGCAGCGTTATATTGGTCAGTCGGGCCGATGCCTGAATGTAAGGCTTAGAGAGCACCACAGCTCGCTTAAAGGCACGGCCTATTCGCACCTTGCGCGGCATTGTAGTG